>SFCI01000344.1:0-24481 GCA_004681135.1 Hericium alpestre | reverse complement strand
CTAGGTTCGATTCCCGGTCTTTACATAGTTTTGCTAGACTACGCGGCCCAGGACCTTTCATTACGGTTTAATCTGTACTACGGTGGGAGATCCTGTTACGGTTTGAACTGTAATGTGGCTGATCCTTAAGCTGACAGATTAATTCTGTCAGGCCTTACTACAGCTTCAGAATAATTCTGTCTAACTGAATATCTACGTTATTTGCATTTTACCGAAGGACAGATCCCGGCCGAAGGAACCGTCTAAGACTGTAGCGTTCCGAGCATCGGTGCCCCTCAGCCTCCCGTTGCCGAGCCCTGGAGGCATGCGTATGCTCATTACATCCGCAGCATGATTTCCGTCCTTCTCGAGCTATCATTGCTATTCCTTACTGACTGACACTTATGGCAGGTTCCGCTTGTGCATACAATTTTAAAACACACATGGACAGCCACAAGCCCGGCCGGCCGCAGCCCTCACACCGGAATGTGGCAGGAGATTCTCCCGCAAGCATGATTTGCAATGTCACGCTGCTGCGATCCATGGACAAGCCTCGTCCACTGTGGCCGTGACCTCGACGAACGGGTCTGCTATGGATCAAATCGATTAAGATGGTGAGTTCCAGGTTTGCATGTGTCCTGCACAATTAGTCTCAATATGTATGCGTGTCATCTAGACTAGCTTGTCGTGTTAGCTCTGTTGCTGCATGCGAGGATGACGGTGGGCCTGTAATAATTACGAGCCCAGATTAACAGAGGACGCATGTCGCCTCGTGTAGAATTCAGTTGCTACGTGTGTACAGATAACGATATGTATTTTCAATGTCAAAGAGAAAGCGGAGAGTTCTGCACCTCTAACCCGTGTGTCGAACTGCTCTGGACCACGGATTAAAAGCGCAACAAATGCAGAGATATGACGGGTGTAAAACAATGTAGATCAAGCACGCCTCAAGGATGGTCTTCGGACTGATCGCACGATGATACCGCCAGAGGTGTTTCGTTTGACGCAGTCAAGGAGACCTTCCTGGCCTCTGCACATCCAGTAAGTCTTGCATCAATAACATTAGCCCCGTGATTTTTGACTTACTCGTCTCAGCGAGCCAAGTTGCGTATCGTTCCGGATACCACGCCTTGACATGGTCCACAATGGCCCGATACGCCTCATCCAAAGCGCGCTCGGGAGTCCAGGAAGGAGGGGCCTTCTCGGCAAGTTTGCGTGCGTCACTGGCTAGAGAGACGTCGTAGTATAGAGTATCGAACATGATATACCCTGCAGCGCACGAGGTGTTCAGATATGTCAGAATCCCAAATGTGACCGAACTGACTGGTTTTCCAGAAAAGGGAGCTTCGGCAGACCCACTGCAGCTCGTCACAATTAAATTCGTGCGGATGGGGCTCGATGGCACCTTTAACTATGGGCTTCTTGCGCTCGCAGACGTGATCTTGGGCAGCTTCGAAGTTGATGATCATAGGACGGCCGTTGTGGTCCAGAATGTTATCCTCGCTTATATCACGGTGTCGGACACCGGCATCGTGAATGGCCTCAACAGCTGATACTACAGCATCTCTGGTAATGTATGAGTTTCAGCTCCATTTGCTCTTGATATACGAATAAAGGACTAACCTGAACGCGGGATCGACAAATTTGAGCATCTGAACGACGGGCTCGCCACAGTATTCCAGCACGAGACAGCCTGTCGGCCCTTCGTCTGTATCGCCAATAAAATAGCCATAGCTCTTTGGAATAAACACGTCTTGTAGGTGCTTGAGCTTGCCGAGGTACAATCGTGCTTCGTTGTCAAGTCCTTCGAGGGCACGTCTCCCATAGGCGATTTTGCACACAGCATCGACAGAAGGACTATCCGGAGAAGACCTCACTAGTACTTTGCCTCGGTATACATTGATTCGATTGTTCTCGTGAATCAGATTGCCGCCTTCGAAGATGAGTTCGTTTGAAGGAGAGGCGTTTGCGTCGGCGTCACGAAGGATAAATGTGACGAGACGGCTATCTCTAGCGTAGACCAGCGAAATAGAGACTGCCAGAGACATGCTATCGAAAAGAATCAAGATAGGTTAGTGGTGGTTCCCTTTAGCTTTAAAATATTATGAGCTGAGGGCATAATGGGTGACTTTCCGTGGGCGAAAAGATATGTTAATGATGAGAGGAACGGAGATCTGGGGATTGCCGAAGTTTTATCTCTGTCCAAGATAATCAGCGACATAGACCGTAGCATTAAATAATGAGATCGATAACAGTTGATGTAGCTGAGACCATTCTGAGTGCCGTGCGGTTGTTACCTTCCTGCATGCCCTTCCACCATGGATGACCTCGGACTGCAGCACCTCCTCTCTCAGATGGAAGAGGAAGACTATCTCGAAGAAGAACAAGCTTTACGGGCAGCAGCCATGATCGCGATTCTCATTTATGGCGCCGAAGAAGCACGTCTTTCTCGCATTCGCAGGCGTCATCCGAGCCGTCTCTACCTCTGCCGCCCACAGCTCCTTCCAGATCCTCGGGGGGAAACGCCATGGCAGCGCCTCTTCGAGAGCGAGAGCGATCGCGCTTTCATTACGACGATGGGAGTTGATGTTGCTACATTCTACGCAGTGCTTCTTGCCGGGTTTAGCGAGAAGTGGTATGGGAGACCTATCCCACGTACAGATACAGATACACAGGCGGAACCTCGACCCCATCGTCGATCACTGGATGCAGCAGGAGCCCTTGGGCTTGTCCTACATTATCTTAATTCCACCATGCATGAGGTCAGCCTGCAGCAGATCTTTGCACTTATACCAGCAACTGTATCCCGATACATCACTTTCGGCCTCGACATCCTTCTCGAAACGCTTCGCAACATGGAAGAAACAGCAATCTCATGGCCCCGAACATTACCTGAATTCGAGGAGCTTAGCACGCTCATTGTCGCACGTCACCCTCGGCTCCAGGGCGCATTCGGCACGATAGATGGCTTGAACCTCTTGGTTCAGACATCTCACGATATGGACATTGAGAATGCGACTTTCAATGGGTGGTTGTCCGAGCACTTCATTAGCAGCATCTTGGGTTATTCATCAAAGGGTACGTTGATCTTTCCAAGATCCCCTTGCGATATCTCTCAACTTTCTCTGATAGGCCTGATTATTGCGGCGCTGGTGAACGCACCTGGCAGTTGGCACGATTCTCGTGTTGCTCGTCCGATCTATAGAAGATTGCTTGAAGACACACCTGACGGCTTCTACCTCGTTGCCGATTCAGCATTCCCACGCGGCACTGCTCAGATCGAGGGCCGTATTCAGGCTCCGTTGAAGATTGGACAGCAAATCTGGGGCTTGCCAGAGGAAATAGAGGAGAGGAATTTGTTCAACCGGGAGCTCCTGTCATATCGCCAGACAGCAGAGTGGGGTATGCGCGCACTTCAGGGCTCGTTCGGACGACTTCGGGTGCCTTTGGAGATCAGACATTCTGAGCGGCGTGCAAACCTCCTCGAAACTTGTGTCCGGCTTCACAACCTGCACACCAATCGGGTGGGAATTAACCAGATTCAGGCAGTTTATTGTCAGCATTGGCGGTATGATGCTGAGCAGGAGGCAGTTTGGTCGTCTTTCGAGGATATGCTCTTTTCAGAGCAGAGGAAACGAGATCGAGTATCCATTTACCATACAGTAGCAACGTACTGACAAATTGTCATGGCCACTGTAAAGACTGAACTCGGAAGTCGTAAACTCTGCCTACGGGACACAGACAGGTCCACAAGTGTACTAGAAAGGGTATAAGTATGAGTACGGGTATCGCAATATGTACGTAGGCAGTCAATGAGTGAAAGGAGCCTATGGGTATGAGTATGGGTACGGGTATCATTATATGTACGAAGGCAGTCAATCAGTAGAAGGAGCGTGTGGGTATGCAATTGTATGGGTATCATGGTATGTACGATGGATTAAAAGGCACTGTTGTTATGAGTAAAGGAATCAAGTTACGTGTCATCCTGAGGTGGCGGCGTCATCTCCCAGTCTGAGATGGGGTTGTCGCCATCCTCAAGAGCAGCATCATCGGCACGTGCTGGTGCTGGCGACGCAGCCATTGGCCGAGGCGGAGACGAGGGCCAGAGATCCTGTACGGATGGCAAGATGATAGGATTCCCATTCTCATCAGCTGACTCGTCTGTGATCCACATCGACGCCTCCCCTCCCTCGGGGTAGCGGACAATATGACGTCTCTTGGTCTTGTACTCCTGTCGTCCTGTTGCCTTATATAGTCGACGGCGAGTCGGTGTGTCCAGCGCCATTGGATCCAAGTGTTGCAGTGCAGAACTCGGGCGATGTGAGCGAGGCGAGTGGGAGCGACGTGAATGGGAGTGATGGGAGTGACGAGAGTGACGCGAAGTGCTACGGTGCAACGGACGACGAGTTGAAGAGAAATAGTGGTGGCGAGGACTTCGTTCCCTGGAGCGGCCATGGTGATCTCCTGCAGTAGCTTGTGAGATCTCCAGACGCATCTCAGCTCGGTCTCTTGCCGACTCAGCAGCATGCAAACGGTCACGAAGATCGGAGATGGTGTTGCGATAGGATTCATTGGCAGCTAGGGCATCACGAAGCTGCTGATGCACAGAAAAGAACTCGGTATGTTGAAGAGAGCAGCTGTGTCGTTCCGTGTCCCGTGCCACTTGAATGTCCGGATCGAAGACTTGCGAGATTCTGCTCACTAGATCAGTGGCAGCATTCGCGCGGTGTCGTGGGGTAATAGACTGCAACTGTCCGGATGATTCTGTGGGATGATGGGAGGGAATGGGAGCACGAACGACAGTAGCAGTGACTGCCGCACGTCGTGGTCGCAGCAAAGCGGGCACTGGTCCGTCTTCGTCGCTACTCCTGTCCGCATTGTCAGATTGTTCGTTGATGTCGCCACCTGCATTTCCAGCGTCGTCAAAGTCCGAGTCCGCGAGATCACGCGTACCAGCGCGGTCATTGATAAGGTCCTCAATGGCATGTGCACGATCCACTGATGGTGGACAAACACCGTTCCCCGTAGGCTTCTTCGTCTTGACAAGCTGCATGCCAATCCACGTCAGAAATGAGGACAGACTACCATGGAAACAGACGAACCTGCTTGTACTTCGTCTCGAGCGATTTGAGAGCACGCTCAGGTCGTCCATGTCGATGCGCCCACTTGACAAAACGCCGATGGATCCTCTCCCAACCTCGCTGGCCAAGAGGAAGTTCGCCCTCCACATAGTCCAGCAGTGCGCCTAAGTCATCCTGCGAGTAATTACCCGCACCGTGAGGACGACCCCGCTTTGCAGTCTTCTGCTCGTCATCCTGGTCCTCGTCGTCTAACCGGACACGCTTTCGTGGCTGAGGGGCTGCGTCTGCGTGGCGTTTGCCTTTGTCTACACGGCGCTCCGATCCAGGCTCATCAGCACGCTGTTTACCCTTCCGACGAGACCCTGCGACTTTTGCAGCAGCTGCATGCCCTGTCGCTTCTGCGATTGTGTTATTGTCCTGCAGATCTTTGTCGCCATCATGTCCGGGCAGAGGAATGAGACGTGGGTCGATGGGAATGTCGTCGAGTCGCACACGCGAGGATGATGGTTGGGCGTTTACCGCTTGCGAAGCTGACGGATGAGCCGCCTGCATTCTCGTGTCCACAGGACGCAGCGCAAACTGAGAGGAATTGGTATTATGGCCCTGAGAAGGCAAATAAGAATCAGGTCAAAATCAAGTGTGATAGAACCTACTTGGAAAGCCTCTGAGATAGGCGCATGAGGGCCATGTCGCGTAGCATCATGTACCATGCCGTGCTGGTCACAAAAATGAGTTCAGCAGGTTTCAGGAGCACGAACACCGACACTGACCTGCGTCGGACGTGCTCCATACAAAAATGGCCCTGCTGGCCCTGTACGAGGCATGTACTGTGATGAACCTGGCATCGGAAACTGGACGCGATGTTAGTACGATGAGTAACCAAAGGTAGGGAGAGTTACTCACCGAGTGTTCTGTAGGAGCCCATTGGCTCTGAGGCTGCTGACCTGCAGCTGTCGGCGCATCCGGGGGCTGGTAGTACCCTGCACCAGTGGGACCATGACGGTTCAACGGAGGTAATCGAAGCGAGTCGTCGTGATAAGCATAAGGAGCGGAGAGCTGTCGACTCGGTGGGCGTCGAAGGGTGGATTCGACATGACAATGATGATTATCTGAAGAAGGTGAAGGAGTGAAAAAAATGAAAGAGCGGGTGCGTTGTATGTAGTGAATTGGGCTTACCGCCGCTTTTATCTGCATGGCGCGCAGGGTCGTCTTGAGTGAGCAGCACCCTTTTCGAAGACTCTGAAAGACATATCACATTAGCAACCGAGGGTACTTGAAATTACCAAGAGACTAGACCTTGTAAACAAGGTCGACTGTCCAAGGCACCTGCACAGATGAAGTTAGGCAGAAACTACGCGAGATAGAAATGGTTGTACCGTATCATATTCTGTATGGACCCTTCAGCCGTACTCTTGTTGGGTTGCCGGGTACGAATGAGAGCGTTGAACGGCATTGGATATGAAGTGGACCTAGACTAGAGCCCGCATGATGAAGACGGCGGCGAGCGCATTGGCGAACGTCGTTGGCAAAACAAAGGAGAAAGATGCCGACTTAGACGCCGCGCCACGCAAATGGGCTTGACCTTTCCAAAACGGGACAGGAAAGCCTTTATTCACGAGTCGAATTGTCTATTCGAGGGGGGTTGACCCCCCCAACAGATCTTCGTTTATTCCACCCTCAACTCCGCTCAAATCGACTCAAAAACCAATCGCAATCTCGGCTCGGTGTCGCTTAAAGTCGTGTTTATTCTATTTCGCCGAATAAAAGCCCACGGAAAGTCACCCAATACCTGTCTTTTCAATTCGTAGGCAGCCTTATCCGGCCCGAATTCCGGTCTCAGGCTTGTTATTCGTCTTCAATTGCGTGCTCACTCACAATCGGTTGCACAACCGCAGCTTCTCATCACATGCAATGGAGTTCTCGTCCTACGATATATAACGTCGCATGGGACATTATAATTGCAGTAGCGCTTCTCTTATCTTCCAAACTCCTCCAACGAAATGCCAGCCCTCGTCCGCGATCCGATCCTGAACTTTCTCTCCGCTTATCCATCTTACGAGAAAACGCCGCACATCGGCACACGCTTCCCCGATGCATCCGTTCAGCTCTCGCAGTGGCTAAAGGCCGATAATGCCGATCAGCTTATCAAAGACCTGGCGACGCTTGTGTCGCACCGCGGCGTCGTCTTCTTTTCGAACCAGGATCTCACTGTGGAGGAACAGCGACTGCTTGGCACGCGTCTGGGCGAGTTGTCGGGCAAACCGAAGTCCTCGACGCTGCATAAGCATCCTATCACAGAGGCGACACCAGAATTCGGTGCTGATATTTCTGTCATCTCGAGCGAGGGGTACGTCTGTTTCTGCTCATCTTACACATCTATGAACATTATTTCCTGTCTGCAGGGGAATCACTCAGATCGACAGACAAAGGATTCAGCGTGCGAGTAACGGCTGGCACGCAGATATCACATTTGAGAAAGTTCCTTCTGATTATGCAGTGAGTGTCTTGCCGGTGCTAACGTATTCATCGTCTTACCGCCACACAAGATTCTTAAGATGCACACGCTTCCACCTGGTACGCAGTTTCCAGTATGACGAAGCCAGTTCTGACAGTACCGTATCGCTATTCGTCGTATGCAAATACAGCTGGAGGCGACACTTTGTGGGCCAGTGGCTACGAGGCTTACGACCGGCTCTCCCCTGCTTTCAAGACCTGGCTGGAAGGTTTGCATGCCGTTCACGACGGCAAATTCTTCATCGACGTGGGTCATGATATACAGTGTCTCGCTTCGCTAGAGAACCTGACATATACCCTCAGTACGCCAAGGCAGACCGGTATTCCCGTCCAAGACCACCGCGGCTCCCCCGAGAACGTAGGCGAAGATCTCACGGCCGTACAGTACGTGAATCCTTTCTCTTGCTCGCGCCCATGATCTGATTTCGCTATAGCCCAGTCATCCGCACCAACCCCGTCACCGGCTTCAAAACGCTGTTCGTGAACAAAGGGTGCACATCTCCTCCCATCCGATCCGGGCCGGCCGTGCTGACTTCAGCACAACAGCTTCACGCGCCGCATCGTGGAGCTCTCGCAGGAAGAGTCCGACCACGTCCTCGACTACCTCTTCCGCCACGTCTCCGAGAACCATGACCTGCAGGTGCGCTACCGCTGGCAGCCGAACGACATCGCGATCTGGGACAACCGCTCAACGTACCATACTGCCACGTATGTCTTCCTCTCTGCTGCTGAGCTGGGTGTTGCTGACGCGCTTGTGCTGCAGGAACGATTATGGCGGCGGCGCCGGGCGGGGAACAGGGTCGTGAGCATTGGGGAGAAGCCGTTCTTCGATCCGAAGTCCAAGTCGCGGCGAGAGGCCCTCGGCATCGAGTATTAGTTATTTTGGTGGCTCGCGGTGCTAGAACCGCCGAGACAAGGTAAAGGTCGAGTACGACCATGTTTAATAAAATCAAGGGCCATAGGGATGTATAACAACAATATACCATAACTATACCATAGCTGCCATCTGTGCAGCGCGCTTGTACGATAAATTTTTCTATCGAACTTGGGCTGAAGGGCCAGAGGCCAACGCATTGAATAATGTATCTGACATTAATAGTGAGATCTTCATGTCTACTGGCANGCAGCTGCCGTCGGAGGCCGCCGCCCTCCGCCGCCCTCCCGCGCTGCGTGCACCACACGCGCTCAGTCTCGTTCGTCTCGACTCTCAACGCGCGCACCGTCTCAACTCTGATCTCGAAGTCAACGACCTTTCCGTACAGTATTATCCGAATCCGTTTATATCGCAATCGTGAACATATAATGATGGGATAAGAAGATGCCCATGCAGTCGAATACGATCAACCATTCTAGCGTCAAGTTGACTGGGACATGATCGAGGAATTACATTTACAAGGTGAAGATGAAGAATAAAGTAAGGGTCAGGACTGGTTCATTATAGGCTACAAGGCTAGGATTCGTAATCTAGCTGCTGTATCGCATTTAGGACCAAGGACGCCTTTACGAAAATCTAATTCTACTGTTTATTTTTACCGTCCACATGTTCAATGAGAGATGATATATATATATGATACTGCAGGTATGGATCCAGGCCCTCGACGCGACGCGACTCGCCAAAACGCGAGTGTGGCATGCGGGTTTCTCAGGGTTGTCAAGTTCGACACTCAACTTGAACTTCTTCCTGGTCAAACCTCGCCCTCGTTGACGAACTCTACAAGGATTGCCACTCTTAAGACATGCCGACCGGACAAGAAGATGAGTACGTACGCCCTGCAATAAGTAGTCTAAGATTGCCAAAATCAGCTAGCACGTGAAATCGCCTTCTGATGCATTTTCCTTGTAGCCCGAGCGAATTCTGGACAAGGCTCATTCAACCACGAATAGCCTCTATTCAAGGCGTATCTCATCGAGACAAACCAGAAGTCATCGAGTTCGCTCGTCAGAAGATAGACAGGGAAGTGGCCGCTATGCACGCGGCCATATCATCGCTTTTGACGCGTCGCAATACTCTCTCCCCGATATCCAGTCTTCCCGCCGAAGTCTTAGCCCGTATCCTTCATTTTCATGCAGCCAATAAGCCACCCCCACAGTGGAGCACTTTGGACCCTTTGGAGACAGCCCTTCAGAATCCCTGTCTCTGGAGCGATATTACGGATAGACTTGGTGACACGTGGACAGATGAGATTCTGGCACGCGCGAAGTCAGCACCCATCTCTTACTCCCAGCTCTCGTACGTGACCACCAGGCCGGGCAATGTCGTCGCTAGTCGAGTGATACCCCACCAGCTCTTCCGCCTCCGCCATCTGTCTATTATCGACAATACAAACACTATGGCGTCTATCATGCAATCCATAGCCGACTCTCCCGCCCCGATTTTGGAATCTCTGCGACTCCTACATCAATCCAGGATGGCCTCTTACGTCCTGCTACCTGATCTGTTTGCGGGCCACTCGCCTAGACTACGCCAGCTAGAACTGCTTCAGATCCAGATTCCGTGGTCCGCACCGATTCTTCGCAGTCTTCAACATCTAAAGATCAAATTCCCATGGTCAGAGCCAACCCCAGGCAACATTCCCATTCCCGAATGCTACAGCCAGTTCTTCATGGCACTCAAGGAAATGGCAGATCTCCGGACGCTATATCTTGCATATTGCCTCCCTTCTCAATCCGGGCAAGTCGAAGCTGAACTCAGCACAAATCTTCCTTTCCTCGAGACACTGTCCTTGTACAGTGAGGATGCAGGGGGATGTGTCGGCGTATTGAAGCACATCACATTCCCTCAATCTTGTCGGGTCCTCGTAGGCTGTGACGACTTCTCGCCTGGCCACGTCGGAGAGATGAGAGATCTGGTAAAGGCACATACCGGCACGAATACAGATCGCCCGCCACCTCTCACTATATTCATATCTATCACAGACGATGACGAGCCAGTCTATATCATCAATGTTTGGCGCACTGCACATTCGCCAAGTCCGGTCGACATCTGCCCCGAACCAGATTTTTCCCTGCGGGTCTCTAGGCCAAACACAGACGAGTTGATCATGACACGTATAGCGGCCCTTTTGAGGAACCTGTGGATAGAGTCTATTAGTGCTCTGGTGGTAGGCGCCGGTGGCATTTCTTGGGGGCCCTTCGAATGGATCGATGTATTCCAGCCGTACACTGGACTCGAAAGCGTTAGAGCACACAAATATGCCGCCCTCAGCTTCTGCGACGCGCTGCGTATGCCTATAAGCAAAGTGGAGATAGATCAATCCGAGGACGATAACACCGAGGAGAACCTGTTGACGAAGAAAACCCTCTTTCTAGACAAGCTCAAGTTCGTTGAGCTGAGGACGGTCGATTTCAGCTCGGCCTATGATGACGAAGAAGACGATGTCTTTCACGAGGAGCTCAAGACATGGCTTATCGAGCGTAAGGAAGCAGCTGGCATGCTCCCGACGTTTGCTATCAGAGATTGTTCAATCTCTCCAGATAAAGTCAAGGAGCTGGAGGAGATGACCGAAATTGACTGGGACCTCGTTGAACACATGCAGGACATAGAATAAGTTTTCATTGATTATGTTGTCATGTTCTTGCTCTAGCGATAGCAGCGACGCCGGTGTGTCTGTAGTTTTGATGATCGGATAAATTTTGGTTCGAAAAACCAACCGTGTATGCTGACTGCTTCTTTTGTCATTATTTGCTTGCTCTGGCGGTGTGAAGACAGACGCGCCACAATTTTATGCAGCGGATTGACTCCGTCAAGTCTACTAAGAACTCAAGGAGATGGCTGAATTTGATCGGGACATGATCAAGGAATTATACAGTGAAGGTGCACGTGAAGCTTAAGAACAAAGTACTGTAAGGGTCAGGACTGGTTCATCATAGGCTACAAGGCTACGATTCGTAGCCTATGTCGCTACTGTGTCGCTTTCACGGCCAAGGACGCCCTTATACGAAGATCTAATTCTACTATTTATTTTACAGTTCAGATGTTCAAAGAGAAATGATGTCCAGGGGTCGCTGGACTCGACGCGACGCGACGCGACGCACCAAAAGTTCCAAAACGCGATTGTGGCACGCGCCACACCAGGCCACACCGCACATTAATGATGAATGCAGCATGTGGCTTCGAGTCGGACGCGGCAGTACTTGACGCGAGGCGCTCGTCAACGTTTCAGCGCCGTCGCGAGGCGTGCGCCACACACGCGTTTCTCCTTCGGCTTGTCACTCTGATTCGACTCTGGTCAGGTTCCGGCTCCTTGACCGTCTAAGTTAGGGCCGAATATCTGTTCAGATATGCCTTTGGAACAAGACAATGCCCGTGCAGAGTACGTGACAGCCGAATCAACACCCGAGTACTCACGTGTTCTAAAAAGTTTTTTTTGTCTTGTGCAGTCCGAAGGAGTTCTGGACAAGGTTCATTCAGCCTCGAGTGATACAAATTCAAGGTGTACTTTACCACGATGAGCCAGAAGTCATCGAGGCGGCTCGTCGGACGATAGACAAGGAAGTTGCTGCCATGCGCGCGGCCATATCGTCGCTTTTGACGCGCCGCAATGCTCTCTCCCCGATATCCAGCCTTCCCGCAGAACTCTTGGCCCATGTTTTCCGCTTTCATGCAGCCATCGAGCCTCCGTCAGAACTGAATAGCACGTCGAATCCTTTGGGATGGGTTCTGGCAACGCATGTCTGTAGGTTCTGGCGTGAGACGGCCCTCCAGAATCCCTGTCTCTGGAGCGAAATCAGGGGCAGACTTGGCAAGAAGTGGACAGCTGAGATACTCGCACGCACGAAGTCAGCGCCCATTTCTTACTCACAGGTCTCGTACAAGGGCAAGAAGCCGGGAAATGTCATCGCTAGTCACATTATACCCCACCAACTCTTCCGCCTCCGTCATCTGTCTATTACCGATCATACAGACACTATGGCGGCTATCGTTCAGTCCATAACTGAGACTCCCGCACCCATTCTGGAATCTGTATACCTATTTCAGACCAACATGGGAGAGCCTATCCTGCTACCTGACCTGTTTGCAAGCCACTCGCCTGCACTACGCCGGCTAGAAATGACTCACATCCAGATTCCATGGTCCGCACCCATCCTTCGCGGCCTTCATCATCTAAAAATCAATTTATTGTGGTCGTCAGAATCAATTCCAGGCAACGTTCCCATTCCCAAATACTACAACCAATTCTTCATGGCACTCAAAGCGATGCCAGATCTCCGGACACTAAATCTCGGACACTGCCTCCCCGTCCAACCAGGGCAAGTCGAAGCTGAGCTCAATGTCAAGCTTCCTTGCCTCGAAGCGCTGTCGCTGTACAGTGAGGATACAGTACGATGTGTCAGTGTATTGAAGCACATCGCAATTCCCCGATCTTGTCGGGTCTTCGTAGGCTGCGACGATTTCTCGCATATCCACTTCGGAGAGATCAGAGACCTGGTCAAGGCACATACCGACGCAAACACAGATCATCCACCACCTCTCACCATTTTTATATCTATTCCAGACGATGATGAACCAATCTATACCGTCAACTTTTGGCGCACTGCATGTTCTTCACGTCCAGTCGACATCTGCCCCGCACCAGATTTTTCCCTTCAGATCTCTAGGCCCAACGCAGACTACCTAATCATGGTCCTTTTTAAGGCTCTTGTGAAGAGCCTATGGATAGAGTCTATTAGCACTCTGATCGTCGGCGGCCGTGGCATCTCTTGGGGGGCCTTCGATTGGATCGATATCTTCCAGCCATACACTGCGCTTGAAAACGTCAGGGTTTTCGGAGATACAGCTGTCACCTTCTGCGACGCATTGGGCATGCCCGTAGAAAAAGTGGAGCATGACCATTATGAGGATGATCAAGGCGAGGAGAATGGGTTGACGAAGAAAAACATCTTTCTAGACGGGCTCAAGCTCGTTGAACTGAGGACGGTCGATTTCAGCTCGGATAATGATGATGACGAAGACGGACTCGGAGGCTTTCACGAGGGACTCAAAATGTGGCTTACAGTGCGTAAGGGAGCAGCTGGCATGCTCCCGGCGTTTGCTATCAGAGATTGTTCAATATCTCCAGATCAAGTCGAGGAGCTGAAGGAGATGACCGAAATCGACTGGGACCTCGTTGAAAATCTCCAGGACACAGAATAAGTAAGGTTTCCCTAATTATGCTGTTATTTTCTTGATCTAACGATATCGACCACTCCGGAATGTTCATAGTCTGGCAGTTGGATAAGGTTCGACGAAAGGCTCCTGCTCACGATCGATTAAATTTGTTTGTGCATTTGATAATTATCTGTCTTGAACATATCATATATAAACGATGGTCCCATCCACAACCGGTACGAATTGTCATACTGCAATGCATGAACATGAATTATATCTAGAAATAACGACTGCACCTATCTGGCTCGGTGTCGGATGCAGCAGCGACGCGACTGTGGCGCGCGCCACAAACGCGTTTCTCCCTCGACTTGTCACTCTGATTCGACTCTGGTCAGGTTTCGACTCGGTGACGGTCTGAGTCTGGGCCGAACATCTGTTCAGACATGCCTTTGGAACAAGATAATGCCCGTGCAGAGTACGTGACAGCCGAATCAACACCCGAGTACTCACGTGTTCTAAAAAGTTTTTTTTGTCTTGTGCAGTCCGAAGGAGTTCTGGACAAGGTTCATTCAGCCTCGAGTGACACAAATTCAAGGTGTACTTTACCACGATGAGCCAGAAGTCATCGAGACGGCTCGTCGGACGATAGACAAGGAAGTCGCTGCCATGCGCGCGGCCATATCGTCGCTTTTGACGCGTCGCAATGCCCTCTCCCCCATTTCCAACCTCCCCGCAGAAGTCTTAGGCCTGGTACTTCATTTCGTTGCGGCAAACGAGCCGCCGCCGCAGTGGCAGCCAACACATCCTTTGGGCTGGATCCGGACGACACATGTTTGCAGGTTCTGGCGCGAGACGGCTCTCCAGCTCCCCGGCCTCTGGAGCGAAATCACGGATAGACTTGGCGACAGATGGACAGACGAGATGCTTGCTCGTACAAAGTCGGCACCTATCTCGTACTTCCAATTCTCCTACAAAATCAAAACTAAACCCGGCAATATCGTCAGTAGGCGAGTCATACCCTGCCAGATCTCTCGTCTCCGCCATCTGTCCATTATCGACAGAACAGACACGATGGACGAGGACCCCTGACAATCAGTACTGATGTCGTTTCATAATCCGGACAGAAAATGAGGATTTGGCCGGTACGGCCGGTTCAAAATCCGGACAAATGGGGGGTTTCNCGTCCGGAGGCCAGTTCAAGGATCCGGACACCCCAACCCACGCCTGGTGGAGGTCGTTTCGTTGTCCGGACAAGGCATGTATCAGGGCCCGCTTGCATTCCATCCACCAGCATCCAGCCTGCCCACAGTTCACCCGTCGGGCATGAGCACTGAGCCTGGGAAGCGGGGTGATGTGAAGATCGGCGTGCAACCCAAACGAGGTAATGGAGGGCGGGGCGTGGACGGACAACTAAACATGCATATGCCGCCGGCGAAGCGGGCACATCACAGCTCACAACCTGTCACAACGCTGCCTACAGTAGCGATATGCTAGGATATGCTCTGGCGCCGTTCTACGTACGACTCTGCATTGCTGGGATCAGCAGTGGGCAGAATTGGGGCAGATACCGAGAAAGATGCCATACCTCCGGGGCATATCAATCATGCCCATTCCCACTCCAACTTGTCCTCCCGCTCCTCTTCCGCGCCTCCGCGCCTCGATTCCCACATGAATATTGCCCATATAGCATAATGGGTTTGGCTGCGAGAGCTTCGTAGTCATTACAGAGACCCTTTACAAGAGGTTTCACGATTTTTGTGATTTTTCGCGATTTTCTGAGGCCGTTTCGGGAATCCGGACAAAATTGGCCTCGGTGACCTCGAGGCCGTTGTTTATCCGGACAAATTTTGGCCGAAAAACAAATTGGAATCCGGACACCAAATGCTCCAGGCTGAAACGGCCTCTGAACCGATACTCAGGGGTCCTGATGGACGCCATCATGAACTCCGTTGTCAACTCTCCCGCGCCGATTTTGGAATCTCTCCACCTACATTTTGAAGGGAAAACCGAACAATCACCTCTCGTGCTGCCCGAGTTGTCGCGAACAATGCACCCATGTTGCGCCGGCTGCAATTATCTCGTATCCAGGTTCCATCGTCTGCCCTGATTCTACGTGGAATCCATCATCTGAAGATGGAATTTCCGTGGTCATACCCGCTTCCCGACGATGTTCCCGTCGCAGGATATTATAATCAGTTCTTCGACGCCCTCAAAGAAATGCAGGACCTCCGGACGCTGGAGCTCTCGCATTGCTTCCCATGCAAACCCTGGCAGGTTGGAGATGTCTACGGCGTTAATCTGCCCCGCCTTGAAGCCCTCTCTCTGAGAAGCAAGGACACCGAGGAGAACGTCCACATTCTGAAGCGGATAACGGTTCTCCAATCGTGCCGAGTCAGCCTATTCTGCGAAGACTTCACGCCTCCGTTTTTCGAGGACATCAGAGATCTGGCGGAGGCGCATATGGCGACTAGCGTCGACTTTCTGTCTCCTCTCACCATGTTCCTGTCTATCACGGGCGACCACAGCCCGGTATACATCCTCAATTTCTGGCGTAGCGCGCGCATGCCACGCCCCGTCGACATGTGCCTCGAGCCCGATTTCTCCCTTCGGATCGCCAGGCCGACGCCATCGGACTTAATCATCTTCCACCTGAAGATTCTCAAAGATGCTCTGTGGACGGACTCTATCAGGACTTTGATCGTTGAAGATAATGACGTTTCGTGGGAGGCAGAGCAGTGGATCGAGATGTTCCACCAGAATGATGCGCTCGAAAATGTCAGGGCGTCTGGAAAATTTGTCATCACCTTTTGCGATGCAATGCGCACGCCTGTGGATCAAGATCAAGAGGAGCGAGAACAGGATCAAGAGCGGGAGGACGAAGATGAAGACGAGGAGAGTGATGGAATCGACGAAGTGAAGGATGAAGCCGAGGAGCATGATGAAGACGGAGATGAGGATGACGAAGATGACAATGAGACGGAGGAAAGTGAAGACGAGAACGCACTAACAAAGGAGAACGTCTTCCTGAGAAACCTCAAGTTCGTCGAGTTGGAGGCAGAGGACTTCGACGGGGAGCACTGTGACGAAGACGACGACAATGAAGATGCCTTTCACGAGCATCTGAAGGCGTGGCTTTCCACTCGTCGTGAAGCGATAGGCACGCTCCCGACTCTCGGAATCAAAGACTGCTGCGTTTCTCCCGCCCAAATCGAAGAGTTGAAGGAGATCACCGAGGTTGATTGGGACCACAAAGAAAGAATCGAAGTTCCTCTCGGCGGTTGGGGTTAGGAGTGCTGGCCATCGTGTTGTTGTTCATTTCCTGTAGCGATATGAAGATATATTTCGGGTTTATTTCCTGAGCACTAGGAGGATACCACAAACGTTAGGTCCTGCGGAACGAAGCGTATCGATGCGGCCAGGCCGATCCATACCACCACGTTCGTAGTATCTCCACGAGTGTTGATAGGCTCTCGACGAGGAGCCCCTATCGCTGCGACGAGAAGCAGTATGAGGGCTCTGGAAATTAACTCTTGTCTCCTCCACGGCACATTCAAGTCTTGCCATCGAGATCAATCGAAGACGCCGAGCTGTCCATCCAATGTAACGGATGCCTAAGGGAGATTGTCCTCGATTAAAATTGCAGAACCGTAATTTCTGTCCTGTACTCACGAGGACCGTCACGCCAAGCCTTAACTGACATCAGCGGAGAAGGCCCTCAAAGAAAGGTGACCTAACGATAGGATGGTAACTGAAGGAGAAACTTGAATATACGCCAAAGTCGTCGTTTTGAATCTAGCCTCGCGAGTCATCATGTGGCCGGCCGCAACCTGCAGGGATAAGTGCGGTCAACGGAACCTCTCGATGCGATATAGGAGCGATGGTCTACTTCAAGTTGGTTGGATTATCGTGAAGGGAATACTGACCTTTGGAAACAAGCTGGCCAGTCAGCTATATGAGATCGTGAAGCAGTGCATGTCGATCATTATTTAGCTGAGTGAAGCAAGTCGCGCCGCCGCCGACCTTATCGAAGAAGGGCGGCGCTAGCCGGACGCCGCCTACATTCAGATTTGGAGGATCGGACAGGCCGTCCGATCAGGCCATGAGACGCGGATGATGGATACATTGAGGAACAGCACTCGATATACGATTGACAGGATGTGGAAAGGCAAATGTCAGGAAATAATCGGATAGGGGACGATATAGACCGATGGGTCAAAGAAAGAGGGAAAGTGGAAGAGTAGAAATGATGCGTTAGAGGAAACTTCTCCCCGTACCGCCGACCTCTGCAGTGACGGGCTTAGATGACCAACGAGCGGGACAAAAGGGAGAGGACATACGTTCTACCATCACATCGATCGTATCTGTTATTTACGACGCCACATGAGATCACTGCGAAATAGCAATCACGGGGACACGGCGCTGCTTACCGTTGTCGTCCATATCCAAAGACGATGGCGTATCATCATCATTTATTCGGCTGCCATCGTACAAAAATCTGCAATGACCATGCGATATAGCTTTGCCCGGTGGTACAGCCTCATATATAAAATGACCCACCGAATGCTGTTCACGTCCTTGCCAACTTTAGTCGCATAAGCGCCTTGTAGCTTGCTCAATTTCGTGTTGCGTTTAATTTTGAAGAAGACTTCTTCTCCGCTAGAGCTCACAACCTGTATGCGCAGTACATGGGCATAAATTGCAGAGCGCAGAGCGCAGCGATAATTAGAAATGAAAGGTCAGTGATTTGTGGTGCTTTCGAACACGGCGACATGAACACGTACCTTGACATTGATCGGAGCGTTGCCGTCCTCCGCCTTCACCTCCTGAGTCTGCGTGGATTGCTGCTCCTCTTCAGACATGGTGATCCTCCTTTAGAGTTCCGTTTGAAGTTGCCGCTGTTGAGATTTCGTGTTCAAAGGCCAAATTACGCAGATCCTGTGTGATAATAGCTCTGGCTTTAGAGATCTACGCGTCTTTATGGTTGAGAATGTCAAGGACGAGTAGCAGGACAAACGAGGACGTCTTGGTCGACGGGCAAGTCTCGCGAGCAGGAGAGCCTCTCTTTGTTTGTCTTTGCTTGGTTCATACATCATAGCTGCTTAGGTCAGCAGTCCACCTTACTCTCATTTTTGCGACTTTCAAAATCTGCTGTAGTGACAAGCATGGAGACCCCTCTCTGAAAGCGAACGCCTTCAATATTTCGACAACATAGTTCTCAAACCTGGCGGTACGAATACTCTCTTTTTCTGCTTTGTTTTGTATGACAGGGATAACTAAAACGGCTCCGTCGCGTCAGTTTCGACTGCACTCTGATTCGTCGATGCATACCAGTATAATGAATCCGAGTCAGACTTCAGAGCGATCTATGGCCTCATTGCAACCCCAGCATCTCGGACCGTTGAACCTGACATAGTGGGCCTTCGATGACGTTCGATGGGCTCAACTGTTGCCAGAAGAGGCAGCCACTCTCCAAGTGAGAGCGTTTTCGCGATCTCCCATCTGGTTCACGAGCTACGCTCGTCGAATTTACTTGGTTGGAACACCCCAGGATTTTATCATTCTAGACAAGAAATATGGCTCAGTGCATTGAAACCTCATGCAATGGCGACATCATATGCATTACTTGACTGACAGTCTCCTTATCGTTACAGATAGTAATACACCTTTGGTTGCTTCTCAGGCGCTTCCTCGCATCATCTGACCGTGGTATGGATGCTTATGTGTCCGTCTTGACCACCCTGATTCTGAAAATAACAAATAGAGGTGCCTGCGGCTGCCCCGTGTCGACTGCGACTCGTCAAGTCAAGGGCCCAGAATGCAGTCTTCCACCCATAGCCATACTGAGTCACTGTGGCTCATCATCTTCTTCGGGATTACGCGGTACTTATGCTGCGTTATCGAACATCACTTCCGTACAAAACGCACACTGGAATACCCGCCTCTTGCGCAGCACATTCGCGCCTTGCTTCGCGTCCTGCCCGCAGCACCGCCTGAAATGCTTATAAGTGCTGTATTCGAAGATGGGTGGTCTCTGTCGCTCTCCCCATCTTCGCTAGCAGCCTCAGCTCGCGATGTCTGGAGATCCGCTAAACTACCCGTACAACCTTTCTGCCACCCCGTCGCCCACATCGACATGGGGTGCCGATACAGACCATCGCCCTTCGCCTGCAATGCCTAATTATATGCAAGGCTACATGCCTTTCACTCCCATTCCCTTGCCTACGGCAAATGGGTTAGTCGATCCTAATGCGAACTTGCTTTCGCCCTCGCTTCTGGACATAGACATCTCTTTGCCCAACTGTATCCCCGACAGTTGGCTGGATGTTGAGCCTGTTCCCTCCCACAGCTGCACCTGGGAGAGCGAGACACATGCCGGGAACGACGACGCATCTCGCCGCAAACGGCACACGTGCCCGTACTGTCTCCGTCGTACGGGATGCTCTCCTCCCTGTCCAATCCAAGTGATGCTAATGACTGCTGCCATGTAGAAATGACCCGTCGGCATAACCTCAAGGTCCACATGGAGACGCACCTCCCTAACCGCCCGAGGCGTTACGTCTGCCTTGAGCCAGGATGCGGCAGGCAGTATACGCGCAGACACGACCAGAAGCGCCACATGGCCACCCACCACGGCGAGCAGTCGGGCGCTCGGTCCACGCGTGGGGAGCGCGCTTGAGCGTGGCCATGGCGTCGGTCACGTAGCCCGGAGGAGGAGAAACGGCACTGAAATGATCCTAGAATGGAGCCTCGAGTCTCAAAGTCAGGATGCCTCTTGCATGGTACGTTCTGAGGCACTCTGCAGTGCATTGAAGTATTAGTATCCTGACTGTTCTAATCTTCAGCACAAGCATGCGGAGGCCTGATGTCTCAAAGTGTTTGATGTTTGTAGCATCCGTGTAAAGCGTTAACTGATTCCTTGAATGTAAGCCGCCCACCGTGACCTTACATTCTGAATTCCTGACGCGCATGCTGACGTCGCCTATACAGGATGGAATGGATTGAAATGATGCCTTGTAACTGTCGTGTCGTTATGATTCCCTTTTTGTACAATATCTGTCATGATTACCTATGCGTATTTGTTCTCGATCGGTCGCGGGAGTAAGAAACAAGTAAAAGTAAGTCATCCTAGTTTGCACAAGACAACGATCGAACAGTGGGCATTCAGCTCGATGGCCGGCATGCGTTGCTTGGAGCATTGGTGTTTGGTAGCACACGCGAAGTAAAGGCTCCAAAACTGACACGGACAGGCATTGGGTATATACGACATGATATACTGTCCCGATTATCATTGTCCATGTCCAGCCAAAGTAACGAAGTGTAAATGAGTGGCATGAGCAGACAGACGATCCTGAGGTACGAAGCGTTGAATCCTGTCTACTCTGCCTCTGGGAGATTAGCGTGAGTATAATATAACGACTGTCCATGGAGATATCACTACTCATGACGAGAACTTCAGAGAGGAAGGCAGCCCTAGTGAGCATCTTCAACGCAGGCACAATGGACAGCGCTACTCACGAAGAACTGCTGGTCCGACACAGGCTCCAGAATGGCACCGGTGGTCACATTGTACTCGAAAAGGTCGACCACTGCATTGAAAATAAGTCAACACTCCACTAGGACACACAGCGAAAAGAACGCCTACCGTACGACTGCCCGTTGGCGAAGTACTCTCCGTCCAAGACGAGGCTGCCGTGATGGGTGCCGTTGAAGCCGCCATACGGCCCGGAGAGAGGACCAATCCACGAGCCGGAAGAGTCGTTCTTGTACGCATTGGTGGGCGAGCCGTGTACGCGCCGATCACGAACGTCGACTCGGGGCGGCAGGGGTTCGGGTCCCACGTGAAAGACACCTGCAGACGGATCAAGTTAGCTAGAGGCCGCGCAAGGTATGCATGACGCCTCGCGTACAATGGAGCCGTCCTTCGCCTGGCCGGAGACCTGCGTCCCGTTGTTGGAGATGGAGGCGCTATACACATGTGGGAGGAAGCTGTTGGGGCCACGAGGATCCGTGCAGTCAAGTTGGCGCTTGAGCGGGCTCGCCGTTGCGCCGATGGCCAATGCAGCGAGGGCAGCAAGTGCGGCATGGAACATCATGACTATGGATCTCAGGCGCCGGGTGGGAGCTTGTACACGTTGGGAAAGCGCGCGGGGATGCAGAATGGCGCTGGATGCACGTCGATATTTATACGACTGCCTGCATCACATGAGTCAGGCATGGTCCGAAATGTGGTCATTGATGCGCCATGTATGTACAGAGAGAAAGCGGCATTCAATGGACGGGGTGGACGTGCCGCGGTGTGAGCTTGCCTATCATGAATATAATCGGGAGTCATTGGTCGAGGTGATGGTCGTTGGGAGGCTGCCTTAACCATATGTTCGATTGGGTCCGATGGCGCTAAAATGCAGCGGTATGAAGGCTTGAGGTTGTCGAAATATACACAGCATCACTTGCCTGCAAAACAGCGCCATGCCCAACTCACGGCATCCTCTTGAATCATAATGCGAGCTAAAAATAGATGAGTTAATGATACCACGACAGCGTGCTCTCCGTAACGCGCGTAACGTTTGCCCGCTCTACCTGCATTGGTACCATGGCTGTGGAGGAAGGTGCATACCATATGACACAGGTGCAGATGTTTCGGCCAACGCATCATCCGGTAGTGAAACAGTATTGCCTATCCCGTCTCGGCGAAAGCGAAGCGGCAAAGGATGGCAGTCGTCGGCCAGAGCATCCCGACGAGGCTAGAAAGCGAGAGAGCCTTGCTTTCAGTCTCATAATGCCACCCGTCATATGGCGTGATACCGCCGGAGACCACAGGAACCGGGCTCGAAAAGGCCAGCGTCGGCGAAGAAATGGACTAAAGTACCCGCGCTGGAATCGGGAGACATCTCGAAGCAGCCAGGTCTTGATCTTTCCGGCGGAGATGAGAGGTAAAAGAGGCACGCCTTACCAGCGAGACGTGGTCCAGGATTGCCATATATGCTTCTCGCAAAGCGTAGTCGAAAGGTCAGTTGGCAGGGGCGTTCCACCAAGCCTATGAGCGTCGCTCGCCAACACTATGTACTTCTAAGCAGTATTGAACAAGATAGAATCTATAGTGTACGAATCATTCAGCGTGAGCACTGCAGATCATGATCAAAGACTGACGGGGTTTCCAGAAGTTAGACACTCGACAGAGTTTATAGAGCTCGGGGCGATTGAACTCCTCCCACGAAGGCTCGGCGGCATCTCGGGCGTCGGCAAACCGACCTCGCATTCGTGGTTCTCGGCATCCTCGAAGTCTATGATCATGGGACGGCCATTGTGGTCGCCCGCATCGAGATCGCGGTGCTTGAAGGCGGCTTTGTGGATCGCACGGACTGCGCAAGGACCACAGCGTCTCTGGAGAGGCATAAAATCATTTAGTACGAAACCAAATGTAGTACAGTCCTGGAGACCTGGGCACCGACCTGAGGTGGGATCGGCGTACTGGAGTATCCGACGCAGCGCAGTCGGCCAGCACAAGACAACCAGTCGGCCCTTCGCCTACGTCGCCGATAAAGTAGCCAAAGATGTGTGGCACACATATGCCCTGGAGATCCTGGAGCTTGCTGAGGTAGATCCGTGCTTCGTTCGTTGAGACGTTCGAGGACGTCTTCCTTGTAAGCAAACTTGCAGGAGCATGATTCTTCTTAGAGATCAACGTCCCCCATCAGAGCTCGACTCTCCTGTGCCTCCGTGCTTGGATACGTTTGCTGGCTTCGAAGATGAGTTGCATGCGAGGCAGCTGATGCATCGGCATCTGAGCTGCGGAGCATGAACTTCACGACGCGAGGTCACTAGGCCACTATGTACATATAGGGGGATGGAAACTGCCAAAGACATCGCGTACGGCAGGTTAAAGATGTTGCAGAGTAGTGTGGTGAGAGGTGACAACCATGGCTTGAGCAACGAGTGAGGATGGTTGAACAACCACCTCGAGCCCCAGCGTCTGATGATCTGACCCGAGCGCTTGGCTCAGCAACATGTCGGTCACCGGAGGCAAACCGGAGCACCGCGCGTTGACCCTAAATTCCGGGACAGGGAATTTCCAGGTTATCAGGATGTCCTGGAGTGACGAGCGAATGTCCGCTTGCGGCGCTTGCACCCGGTGACCAGTGAATATTCTTGACAGGACACAGACTCATGTCGATTTTCTCTAAGTCAATGCACTGGGGTTAAGTTCTCTGGAGCTCGGACCCTTGACCCTACAGTAACTCTTCTCTCGACCACCATGCCCCTGCCTCTGCCCCCCCGCCGTCGTCTGGATCAGCCGCCCTCCTTTGTCCATCATCGGCTTGCACCACCACTTCCACCTTGTGCTTGTTTCTTCGACCACAGTACTGGTGAGTGGCCGCCTTTCGTGTCGCGCTTTGGCGGCGATTGGCGACGTGTGAACTATCAGACCGGCAGGCTTCCTTTTGGCGACAGGACATTTTGGTTCCGCTCAGGTGAGCTATCTACTTGAGAAGGGAGTGCTCGGATTGGATTTAACGAGGTAAGTATGACTTCGCTGCATACGGACTTTGATGTCCGCATACAGGCGCATATATTTGTACTAACGGCCGAACCGCCACTCATGAAGGGCCGTAGTTCGGTACGTTCTTCCACATTCCTCTGCGATTATCTGCGCGCCGCGTCGTAACGGGCACACAAGCGCTGCGCTGCGGACTTTTCGTGCTGTCCACGACAAATTTATTGACCTATAGGTACGTGATTGTCCGTTGTTCATGTTGTGATGTCACGGAGGCGACGGATCACCTGTATGCGCGCCGGGGTTCACATTAACCTTGCTTTCTCG
>SFCI01000343.1:0-24520 GCA_004681135.1 Hericium alpestre | reverse complement strand
TCCCGTACCGCCCTGCACCTTCTCGTGCTCTCCCTTCTGCACCTCGCGTTCGAGCACCCGCGTGCGCTGCGGCTTGTCGAATCCTGCGACTTTGAGGATCTGCGTCGCGTTGAGCCACGAATCGGACCGCCGGCGCATCACGGCAACTCCTTTGCACATCCTATACGCGTAAGAAACGTGAGTACACGTTCTGTCGCGCATGGGCGGGAACATACATCTCGTAAACGGGAATTCCACTATACGTGGCCTATACGACACGGGTTTCAGGTCAGGTGGGTGAGTACAAGGGGAGGAGAACAACAGGGCTCAGATGCAGACCTTGAAAATTTGGTGACTGTCGGGCATGGCGGGAGGCATTTCGGCGCGTGGGCTGGCGTAGACGACGGTGTGTGGGTGCGCGCAGAGCGCTGGGCGGTGGTGGAGGATGTGAGCTGAGCGTGAGGGGGCTATTCGTGTGCAGACGCGTGCTCCAACAAGGGCAAACAAGACGCGCCGGGCGACCCAACTCCGACACCCACCGCCACGCGCGCGTCATTCCAGCAAAGTAAGTACTCGTGTACTCATTCTAAGCTACATCACATCCGACTCGTCCTCCATAAGAACCTTCAACTTCCACCCCTGCATGTCCTCGTCAGGTTCCGACTCGGCCCACGCGATGTCCTCTCCATTCCCGTCCACGCGCATCGCATCAATCCCCTGGGCGCCATCGTCCACCCCCGACTCGATATCCACCTCTTCTTCCTCCTGCTTTCTCTTTCGCATTGCAAGTTCGCTTTCGTCTTGCTGTATAGCATTATTTGTCAGAGAATAGGGGGAATAACTGAGGATGTAGCTCACGATGTCAAATTCATCCTCCCGCTCTTCGTACTCCACGTTCTCGTCGACTTCCTCGAAGCCGCCTGCGAACGCGCCCCACCGCTCTGGCGCTGGACAATGCCAGATCAATATATTGCCCTGGTTAGTAGTCGACACGATTGCCGGCTTTTGAGGATGCCACTAGCACGCCCATGAATTTAATTTAAGTGATATTTGGCCAATGAACGTACATGAAGATAAGTGAGCGGTTCTCGCCCGCCGTCCAATGCACTGGCGAACTGGCCGTCATTTGAGATATCCCAGATGTAGATTTTATGAGCCGCCGGATCAGCAGCACCTGGGATGCAATGCAGCTTTATTGCATGGACAGGGGAGCGAATAGCTGACTGACCTCCAGCTAGCCATTCCCCGTCTGGGCTGTAGGACATCGCATGCCATGCAGTCTTATTAATCGGATCATTGAACCTGTGAATGGGTTCCAGCTCTTGCTCGATATATTCCCCATTAGGATTCGGGGGTGGATACGATGGCAGGTTGAACTGTCGCAGCATGCGGTCGGAGGAATTCGTCACCAGACGTCTATATGGACAGTTAGTCCCGTGAATGACCAGGTGACGGTCGGTTGGACTTTACCGCCCAGACTTAGCAAAGTCAAAGCCTTTCATGATGCCTGCGCCGGAGATTTTGTGTCGTGCCACCATCTATTTCACCGGTAAGGAACAGAGGGAGAGCACAAGGAGGAAAGCTTACCGTCTTGGTACGCGTATTGAACACGAGAATTGAGCCAGCAGATGTGCCGACGAATATATGTTTTCCTGAAGGATCAAATCGAGCCGTTGTCATCGCCGACCTGCTCGCGGGATGAGAGACCCTGTCACGTCCATGAGAAGTGCGAAATACTACCTCGGCGTCGACATCTGCGCCTCCTCGTCGCTATCCTCCTGCACCTCCAACAATTCTACACGCCCTCTGTGCTTCTTCCTGAGATCCACGACATACGCGTCCCCGCTGGTCAATAACGCAAGGATAATCTGGCTACATCGCGACGTTCAGAACCCGGTTCCCGCGAAGACACCCGACATACCTATTCCTCGGGTGAAACGACGCCGAGCTGACAGGCGCGTCGAACCGGATCGTGGCCTTCCGCTGCGGAGGATCCACATCCGACGCCAAATCCCAGATAATCACGTTCCAGTCCTTCGACGACGTCAACACGAACCGCGAGTGGCGCGACCAGCTGCGCGTTCAAACCAACAACACACGACACGGCAAAGGACGGAAACTCACTCAGCGAAAGACCGGTGCAGCAGGGGAGACCAGGACGCACTCTACGCTCGTGATGCCCTTCACATGGCCCTCGAGCCAGCGCACGGGCGCGCGCGTCTCGAGGTCCCAGACGGCGCCGAGCCGTCGACGTGTCCTGCGGCGACGAAGCGCCCCGAGGGGTCGTACCGCGCGAGGGAGGCTTGCGAGTGGAGCGACGCCTGCACGGCGGTGGGGTATGTTATGTTGAACGGGTCTGCGTCCGGGTCAGGGTGCGCGGGTGCGGCTCGGGGATCGGTACTCACTCAGTAGAGACGCGTTCATCCTGCGCGTTCACGGAATATGTGCGAGTTAGGGTTGTTCTCGTTTCAGCTTGTGGCAGTCCGCGATCGAGGACTCGGAGGACTTGGAGACGTCGGCAGTTGGTCGGCAGGGATCGAAATTTCAGATTTCGATCTCGCGCTTGCGGTCACGTGAAAATATTCATGTGCTTTCGACACTCTTTCGACTCCAGGAAAGCTCATACGACAGCAGACAGGTAGCTATAACATCTCTACACCAGAATGAAGCTAGCCGCGACATAGGGTGAGGAGGGTGTTATTAATCCCCGAGATCGATGTCGAGACATCACACCCCATGCCCAACAGAAGCTAATTCGCGGTCGTGTACGCAGTTGCATCATGCCAGCCCATTCACAGAGGTCTAGCCAATCCACGATCACTCGGCATTCTTCAGAATCATCCACTCGAGCCCACAAAGAGTATTATTGCGGACCGACTTGCCATTCGGATATCACGCGCACTGTGCTATCGGGTTCAGGAACAAAGGATTTGAACGATCGGAATCACCGAACTTCTGAGTACGAGGCACAGGCTGGCACAGATGCCGAGTCCGCAAGGTACCGGGCGGCCAATGATCCTCCCCTCCTTTGTTGAGGGGAAGCAGGGGAAAGGCTAGGAAGCCAAGAAGTCCAGCGCGAGACGTCATCGATTGTGCGAGGACAATGCATGGAGGCAGCATGTTCTGCGCTCGCTTATTTTCATCTGAGACCTGATCAGAGGCCTGTAAATGAGTGTGAATCAGGATCCACGGTGTTGGGATGGGGAGGATTGGGGACATCGATACGTACAGGCTGAATATTAGCCGCAGCGAGGAGATCCGAGGCCGGGAGGTGAGGCTGGCGAGGGTTCGTGACGATGTAGCTAGCCTGGGACGAGCTAGCCCTGCGACGAGACAAGGCTGGAGCTAAATAGTCCTCGTCGTATGACTGCGAGTGCTGCACATAGCAGTCTGCCTGCCCCACTCGACAATCCGGATACAGCACTTGGCAGCACAAGCTTCATGCGTTTCGTCGGAGAAGGAAGGAAGATCGAGTTCCTGCTTCTGTTCCGTACAAAGGCGCACTCCGGACGCGATGACGGTGACTCTCGTCGACAAAAATAGATAAGCTCCCAGGATTAGATGTCCCAGGCCCAGGGTCAAGCGTAAAGCATACGAGGCATGCGCACCATTGCAACACAAAGCAACGCTTCCGGAGGTCTTGCGTTCGGAAACTGCCTGCGAAATCACGATATGCCGTGCCAGGCGCAGATCGGATGCCAAGTCCAGACAACCCCGGTGTCTTCTCGAATTCAACGAAGGTTGTAGGGAATATAGACGGATATTTGATGGGCTGCCAGACTGCTGCATTTGCGCGTTTGCAGCATACGACGTCACAAACAGGTGTTGATCGTTAATCGGCGATCGGGATGCAATATCCTACCGAAGGGTCATAGCATGACGCGAAGAAACTCAGAACTATCGGACCGAGACGAATACAAGTGTATCGAGTGGTGGTCAGTGCGTTGCATGACAAGATGAGAAAATAGTTGCAACCGAGGACGGGGAAGAGATGGTACCGGAAGTCGGAGTGATGGTCCGGGGTAAAGCTGGGATCTCGGATCGGAAGGGGAAATAGCCGGGCCGCGGACAGGCGCCGCGGCAGTGTGAGCCGCGCTGCCGGGTCCACTATTCACACTCTAACAGCCGAATCCTTATATCCAGGTTCCCATTTATTCCTCTCTCCTCCTGACCATCACCTCCTCCCTCATCCTCGCGCTACTCCTCCTACACTCGTACCGCGACACACATCATGAGCTTCACCGTAGACGACCTCGTTTCGTCCTTCTCCACCAACCATGTTGGCCAAGAAGCTATAGATTTGGCTGCTCTGCAGGTATGCTTCAGCTTGGATCATTCTTTCCGGAAAGACGGCTGATTGCTTCGTTCGTCTTGACCATAGGCGCAGTTGGCCTCGACACTTTTCTACCAGCCTCCAACCTCTTCCGTTACCATGAGCGGTCAATCAATTCCCCGCAAGGGCAGCGTTGCTCAGCCCTGCAATACCCCCACTGCCACTACGTCGCCGGCCTTCCGTTTCGACGAGGAGATGTGGCAGAAATTCCAGGGCACAGCCCACGCGAATCACCCAAAAGACTTCGATAACGAGGATATGGAAGACGAGGAGATGGTAGAAGACCTGTTAGCGGCCCCTACCCCGGGTGTGCCACAGCGACCCATGTCACAGCCACTGTCCCCGTCATCGCAGCACAATTATCGCTTCCCCACATCCCCACACACCTACACATCCCCGCCCRCCCCACACATGATCGAAAGCCCCACACAGGCGTCCCTCTTCACCTCCACAGACCCATTCTATCTCGCGGCCGTGCAATCCGCCGCGCGTCCTGCTGCGCCCTCGTTCTTCGCCCAGGCGGGCCGCCCAGCGCCCGGCTCCCCGTTCCTCGTGAATGCCTCTTCGCAATCGCAATCGCATCCCATGAGCAGGGATGTTGAGGCACGCTCCGTCATGGCCGGTGGCCACGGCGTCCTCAGTAGATGAAACGTTCAAGGCGCCACTGCGCAGCGCTACACAGCCCGCACCCCCGATACCTCCACTCACTCTGTACGATACCCCGGCTCGACCCCTCGCTCGCGCTTAGATGACGGCGTCGTTCCGATGATAATGGCCGCGTGTGCCACTAGTTGCGGATTCGTCCATGTTATGGGTCCCATGTCCATCCTCTCATCTATACCGTGGCTATGGTGCATCGCTAATTCCCCACTCTCCGTCTTATGAACCCTCACGCGGCAAACTTCATTTCAATCGCGTAGACTACGATGTTTCCCATCGGCATCAATACTCGTGCACTTTCGTCTCGTTCAGGATTTGTCGCTAGATACATACGTACACTGCATTCGTCCCTTCGTTTTACCACTACGCATCCAACTGCATTCATGTCTCCGCTGTTGTAATTTACTATAATATTATGTGACACTAGATTCATTTCCAGCCGCCACTTGCCTCATCGTTCTGTACTTCCGGTCTTCGCACAAGCCGTCATCGCGTCATCGCTCAGATCTGGTCCGCTTAGATGAGCCCTTTGTCTGGGCGAACACGTTCATAACGCTCATCACGCTTTTCAATCCGATACTCAGCCATTGCTTCTCCGCGACGGCGGAAGCCACCCGGGGTCATGATAACACAGCTGAGGCCTGATACAGTGTTCAGTATGTATTACAATTCGTGATATGCATGCATCGATTAAGACCGTGACAGAACGTAGGGAATGCGAAGAACGGGGTATGACGGGCGAGCCAGGACCAGAGCGAAACGAGGCGGGGACGATAGCGGCCTACAGGACACGCGACGTATTTAGAAGAGGTCTTCGAGTGTCATCTGCTTCACGATGTCCTGGATAGGTGGATCTGTGTGAGAAGGGGCGCGAGGCACGGGGAGAGAGGGTGCGGACCGTATTCGAGACCATTTGGGTGAACTCCTCGAAGCTGAGCTTGCCGTCGCCGTCCTTGTCCGCTTCCATAATCGTCTTGTCGACGATCTCCTGCAATTGTGGGTCCTGGAAGAGTGATACGTAAATTAATTGCTAAACTGTGACGCCCGGAAGGGGAATGTACCTTTAAATTGTTCCCTACCATCATCTTCAAGACGAGGAAGAGCTCTCCGTTGGAGATAAAGCCGTCCCGGTCCATATCATACACCTTGAACGCAACTGCGACCGATAAGCACATCGCAAGCCAAACCCGCGGAGCCACTCACAGCGCAGCTTTTCATCGCGTCCGCCTCGACTGCTGAACGCACTTAGCCCCCCAACAAACTCCTGGAAATCGACCGTTCCTCCGCCGCTGCGATCACACGATAAGCATCACGGCACGCACGCAAGCGAGCCAGGCGCACGCACTCTTCGTCGAAGATCGCAATCATCCGCGAGGCGAGCGGGTTGTTCGCGATCTGCGGAATCTGCAGGAACTCCTCGCGGTCTATTGACCCCGAGCCATCGCTAACATAGCATGGCCGTGAACACTCGCTGCGTGTACGCGAGCAAGGCGCACGCACCTGTCGAGCTTCATGAAGCGCTTCTTTAGCCGCTCCAGCTCGTTCGCGTTGACTGTCAAAGGCACGTTACTCGCAAGATGCGCGGGAGAGTCGGGGATACGCACAGTTGGAGCGCTTCTCCATGTCCTCCATGAACTGCGAGGCTTGACATGCGGCGCCGTCGGTCAGTCCACTAGCCACTGAACAACGAAAAGAAAGGCTACGAACGTGATTGACCCATGGCTGCGGACTATACGAAACGGTGGTGGTCAGTTGGTAGTCCTGCTGTGTTGGGTCGTCGAGAGACGCGGGGGTAACCTAGAAACGTGCGGGGAGAGTGAAAGCAAGGCGCGGGCTCAGGGCGGGCGGCCTGTATTAGCCCCAAGTTACGCGCTGAATTCAGCGTGGGAACGCAGCGTATAGCGCCCAGTCGCGTCTTGCCATTCAGTAATACTAAGGAGCACCAGAACCACCACCGCTGTGCACTGGCGCAACGGCAGCCATGCTTCCTTCGACGCTATCGCGTTGCGCGAGGCGGACAGCGTACGCAGCCATGAGCGCCAGAAACGCCTGCACGGATGCACACTGGACAGCTTTATGTGCGCGCAGGGCCTGGATGCACCGCCTCGACGCGGTCATGGGCTCGGCTTCAAAGGTACAAGCTCATCGCGGTGCACGACGGTACGCTTCCAGGGCCAACCATGACAGCGGAAGGACCAGGAAGAACGCCGAGATTGGCGTCGACCTAGTGCTATCGGACGCGCAGCGCAGGACTATCTATGCGCTCTCGACGCCGCCGGGCAAGGGTGGTATTGCAGTGGTGAGAATATCAGGACCGGACGCTTTGGAGGTGCACAGGCGAATCGTCAGAACAAGCGGAAAGAACAAATCTGGTGATCCGGAGCCTTGGAAGATGGAGCGCTGTCGCATTATGGATCCTGAGACGGATGAAGCACTGGACGACGGCCTTGCAGTTTTCTTCAAAGGTACTTGACTCATATCTCTGTCTTTCGCATCTTACTGGAGAAAAATATAGCCCCAAAGTCGTTTACCACGGAGGATGTGCTCGAACTGCACGTCCACTCGGGCCGTGCGATCATTTCGGCGGTGCTCGCAGCCCTCGGGAGACTCCCGTTCTGCCGCCCCGCTGAGCCGGGCGAGTTCACGCGCCGCGCTTTCGAGGGCGGCCGGCTAGATCTTACGCAGGCGGAGGGCGTGAAGGATCTCATCGACGCCGAGACGGAGGTGCAGCGGAGGGTCGCGCTGCAGGCCGCTGGGGTGGGTAAGATGCCCCGTCCATGTATATGTATCTCATCATGGAACGAATCAAATTTATTCGGATCCTCTCACTAGGGACGACTGAGGAATGAGTACGCTGCGCTGCGACAGTCCATCTTGAAATGTCTTGCGCTGGTGGAAGCGTGTATTGATTTCGGCGAGGAAGACGGGATCGACAAGTCTGTGCAGGACGACGGTGCGTGTTCGGCCACTGCAGGCTGTAATTCGGGAGTGCGTTGATTAATCGGGGGTTACAGCAACACGCCGCGCTGAGGCGCTATGCAAGGACATCCAGCTGCTGCTTGCTGACAGTCGTCGGGGCGAGATCTTATGCTCTGGTGTACGGCTGACCATCTGGGGCCCGCCGAACGCGGGCAAAAGCAGTTTGCTCAATTTTCTTGGTATGCTTTCAGACCCACCTCATCCTCTCGCTTGCTGACGCAGAACCTTGCAACAGCTCAGCGGGAAGCAGCGATTGTGACACATATACCCGGCACGACCCGGGACATCCTCGAGCTGTCGCTGGACATTGGGGGTCTGCCGGTTATCGTGGCCGATACGGCGGGCCTCCGGAATACCGAGGATATCGTGGAGGTGATTGGAGTACAGCGTGCTGGCGAGGCGTACGCGTCCAAATTCCAGCTCTTTGACGATCCTGCTTAATATTTCTCGCCGCAGTGTCAAGAATACCGACGTGTCGCTCCTTGTCTTGTCCCTCTCCGATATCCTTGTCGGTTCAGATGAGAGCACGACAGCCGCTATTCCCGAACCTATCGCGCGGCTGATGACGCCAGAGACATTCGTCCTGCTCAATAAAGTAGATCTGGCTAACGCCCCAATGCACCCAGAAGAGCTTCTACATCGCCAAGGCGTCAAGAGCTCGGGCAGCTGGGCCGTGAGCCTCACGTCGAAGGCTGGCACGAGCGACTTCATGTCTCAATTTGCGGCTAAGCTTCGAGAGCGGTGTGTTTACAGCAGTTCTGTTCTGCCAGCCGGGTTAGTTGATTAATCTATTAACGTGGACAGATACAGCGTCGGTGAATCTGGACCCCAAGCAGCATTCGATGCTCCAGTTGTCACTCATGCTCGACATCGGCAGCATCTCGAGACAGCCTTGCAGCATCTGGACATGTTCTTATCCTACGCTGGTGAGTGGGACCGGTTTGCTAGAAACTGGCACCTGACAACCTGTACGCTAGCCGATGATTTCGAGGGCGAAGTCGTGCTCGGGGCAGAGGAGCTGCGCTATGCTGCCCAGGCCGTGGGCAAGATCTCCGGTGCGATTGGTAGCGAGGATGTTTTGGACGTTATTTTCCGAGATTTCTGCATTGGAAAATGAGATATCCTTTTACACATTGCATTTCTACGTCTTATGAGTACATTTTCAAGTGCTACATTTGCGTCACATCGGATATGCGGTTATAGGTATCGTGCCTTTTTTGCTCCCTATGCACAGGTCAGAACTATGCCGTCGGACGGACGGGCTAGGAAAGATGCTTACGTTGTCGGAGATATCTCCCATTTCTACGTCGCCGTCGTGGTCCCGTTTCCGGGTTGGACTGCCAACTTCTTCTGTGTCCATCATACTGTCCTGCCGCGGTAATGACGGACATGACCATAGGTGTAGTGTCGCATCCTCGCCGCCGGTAAGCAAGACGTTATTCTAGTATATCAAATTGATTTCATGTCATTCATTGAGCAGACGACGAATGCTTACCCGCTCATCCCAGAGCACAGATCTAACCACATCTCTGTGTGCTCCCGTCCATGTTCTTTCCAGTGACCATGGCGCGGCTGGATCCGCATAGTCGGCATTCTTTATGAGTGCAACGTCTCCTCTGGAAACAATAAATATTCGGGTAGAGAAAAGGACAAAGGCAGCTCACTCGTTAGACCCAACGAAGACCGCGAGACCGCTCTTGTCCGACATATGGCAGCCAATCAAATAATTCGTGACCCATGTATTCTGCTGGGTATGGACAGATGGAGTGCGGATGTCCAGATTATGGAAAGGATCCAGCTAGAAAAAAAATGCAGTCAGCATCACGACCATGCTTGTACTCATACTGGTCACCCGTACCTCTTCGGACCATGTACTGAACGTCTCCATATCACTGGAAGCCCAGACATGCGGAAGGCCGCCTCGCCTGGAGATCCAGCCTGCCTGAGAAATGCTGCACCCCCAGTTGGCAACATGGATGGCGGCCTCATCTTCGTCATCTTCTTCTGCATTTGAAATGCTGATGAGACCATCAGAGGACGCGGAGAGCAGGAATTTGTATGCTGGGCTAGGACCATTCAAAGATGGGCGGAGGAAATGAAGCACTGTGATATCATCCGAGTGTGTTGACGAATGGGTGCGTAGAGGTGCAGCAGGATTCCGTGGGTCCCTGTGTTTTGTCTAGAATAAAGATCCATGAAACTCAGAGGACAGAAAGTTACTGACCAATACAGGATCGATGCATCGTCGTTTTGCAGATCAGTCCCGGCGGCAACGGTCAGTCCATCAGGCGACACGTCAAACGAAAGCAATGAGCGCGATCGACTGGCTTGGGACACTGCAAATTGTTACATCTTTGAGCTGTCAAACTTCACATCTTGATGCACACTGGGCGCGTACGCACTTTGCAGGCCGACTGAGCCAGTCCGGTCGTCCCAAACTTTTATGATACCATCCTTTCCGGAAGATACAACGACGCGTCCGGTTGCGCCTGCGATAGAGTCCACGGCGCGAAGGCTGGTTATGCCGTCGTTGTGCGCTTTGACAGTGCGCACATTACGAAATGTGCTCCGGTCGAAGAAGTAGATGGAATTGGACGGCGCCGATGCCGATGCCGCGTAGTACGATGGCAGAGACGCTAGCGCAAGCACATACGCGTCCGAGACGAGCCTGGCTGATTTTATGGGTGCCGAAGTGTTTGTCAGGGAAGGCGACGGAGAGAGGGACATGATTATTTTTGAGAGAGCGAGGGAATGACCGAAAAGGGCGTGTAGATGGATATTGCCCAAAGGGGCAATCAGCTAAAGGGACGATGGCCGAGGCAGCAACTGGTTGCTCTGCAGTTCTCTTCTCCTTCGTCCACGACAATCATCTCTTCCGCATTCACACCTCCAGCGTCGCCGCTTCACTGTCTGCGACCGCTCCTGTCTCGCTAGCAGCTATTCACATTCTTTACAACACGTTCTTTACTTCGCCTCTTGTTGCGTCTGCGTCAAACCAGTCCAGCAAGACTTATTCATAAAATCACCTGTTATCCACCTTTGTAGACTTGCATCAATGGCTCCTCACAGTGAGTCCCACTCTATAGTTCGAATGTCCACCATCATCTGATTTATTGTGTGTCGATCCAGGTCCCCGCCGCCACCGTCTCCCGCAACACCGTGACTACGTCCTGATCCCCGCGCCACTAGGTCAGTCTCTAATTTAAAGCCTCGTCGCGCACATAAATGAAACTTCCTTTGTGATAGACCTCTCGCTCACCGAAGTCAGCGAGAAGTCGCCGCTCCCGGCCATCATCGTGACGCCGTCGTCGCCGTCCTCCTCCGGCGAGTTCTCCATCGCCTTCCTCGCGCCGGAGCCCAAGCCCTCCATCATCGAGCGTGTATCATCATTCACGGCGCCTCTGCAGTTCAAGGCCCGCACGACCTTCCTTCTCCTGTTACTATTCTTCATCTTGGCATGCCACCTCCTCACGCATCGCCTCGCCACGCTCAATCCCCACCTCGAGTTCGACACCATGCACAACATGGTTTCTGGGGAGCAGGCAACTGCGTCCGTCTCCGCGACCTCTTTCTCTGGTTGGTTGGATCTGGATTGGAAAGTCCTGTGGGGCCTCGCGAGCCCGGATGGTGAGAGGCGCGAGTTCGTCGTGACCGAGTTGGTATCCCAGTCATAATGATGTCGGTGTGGCCGCGTCAGCCAGTGACGTCGTCGCTTCATGGCCGTATGGTGTTCATTTGGTGTTTATTGTCGTGTATCCAGCATTCGTTCAGCTGATGTCCCGCGACTTGGAAAGCAATCTATTTATTCCTTCAATTCATTTGTTTAGGCAGGGTCTTTAGCTTGGTTTTGTATATATGTTCGCATTCAATCATGTGGTTATTGCGTGTCCCCGGGTTCGCCTGCTTCGTCAACCAGTAGGTATCGTCGGTGGTTCCCCAAGAAATATCCCCCAGGTATGTCGACCTCTCTATTTTGTTATGTCTATGGCTGATTGTCACTGGCAGAGAACAAAGGCGTTGCTAACTTCGGCTAGCACGCATTTTCTTGGCGTTCAGCAACGGTCTCCATCAATTATCGATCTATCGTACTTGTTGCAAGTTGTTGCTCATCGGTGCTGTCAATCATCATCGACACCGCGATGACGACAATTGTCCTATCTGTCTAACCGTACTGATGAACTTCACACAGCCTCGACCTTGAAAAGATTTGCTTCCGAGCCAGCTCGTACATACACATACGTGTCGGAGGTTGTTACTGCCGTCTCTATGACACAGATCCCGAGGAACCAGGACAGCAACGGAGATAAATTTGGGTAAGCAGATCACCCCCCTTTCTCCCCAAGTACAGGCAAGGGCGCCCAATGGACAGCTTCGTGCCTTCCCGAATTACAGGTGTCAATGACAGCGCTTATGATGTACGTTTTTGACTTGATTTAGCTTGATTGGCCTGGATTACCGGAACTTACTCATGGTCTTCTTCTGTCAGGAAACGCTTGGCGGAGGAGTGGGACTCATGGCAATGCGAGTTGAAGATATCCAACAAGTCTTTCCAGTTTCTACATCGGTCGCTTACAAAGGTCTTGTCTCTCGAAGATCGGAGGCTGGACGCAATGGATATTCCACCGGAAAGGGATATCTGCATCTTTGAGAGGCCCTCGTTCCTGATGTACACAGATACCTCGGGTGCCTTACTGTGTCCTCGTCGATTGGCGCTTTATATGATAGGCAACTGATCATATGTCTAGACATGTCGATACTAATTGCCAGTGCCATGTCGGAACGCCACCAACCGTCCAACAACAAAAGGGCCTGTTGAACGTCTTTTGACTCAGTGCTCCTGCCCATACCTTCCCCAGCAGCTCCTTGAATACGTCCTTTCGTCGAAGTCATGGGGTATCTCAGTGTCGCTCGACTGGTAGTGCTCGGTATGATCCGCTTCTCCAGTTTACGAGTGAGAGGCTTCTGACGGACACGATTTGTATCAGTGGTGGCGCTGGTGTTCTCAGTCATCGTCCTGGGCATCTCTGCCGATATGGTCACCATCGACAAAGACTTGGAGAGGTGGTATGACATCTCGAGTATCGGCCCAGAGCTGGGTGTCGCGATATCCGTTATATCCATCGTATCTCTCCTTCCCATGTAAGTCCTAGCTAGTGATTGGCATGGCATCAATGCTGAATAAATTGTCTGAACTAGGATCATTGTCGACTTCTTGAGACGAGGCGCATTCACGTCCTGGGTTATTGTGGAAGTCAGCTGGCTCAGTGCGTCAATGCATTGCGCAGTGCCCCTTGCGTCCATATTGACCCGTTATATGTGAATCTTTTCAGGTGTGCTCTGGATATTGTGGCTCTCGACAGGCGCGTATTCAGCATGGGCATACGGCCTCATGTTCGTTTTCTCCGATTGTGACTACATCGCCAGTACGCGTGGTTTCCTTCAACCCAACGGTCATCTCACAAACACATCGCATCATTGCAGATACGGTCTCCCAGCTTTGCCAAGAGTACAAGGCCCTCGAGGCATTCTCCTTTCTCACTTGGATCATCTGTAGGTCATCCGTCCGTTCTTTATTCTTATCGGCTCATGACGTTTCCCCAGTGATGGCATACGCGGTGGTACTCATGATCTTCGCGTTCATGGGGCAATCGCGCGGCAACAAGACCTGGACATCGACCGTCCGTGATGCGTCCTTCCTGGCACACTCGAAGGTTGGGTATGAAGGCCACCAGACGGCGCAGGTCGCGCACCCTGTGCATCCTGCTCACGCCGCCGCACCACCGAGCCCGGCCATTCCTATGCAGGTGTCGCCGTCACAGGTTTGAATTTCTCGATTCTGATTTTCTATCTGTGTGCTCTTGATTGCTACGGTTGTTATGCACTGCTTGCTGCGGTTTTTATTTGATGATAATTCCCGATTGTTTGCGTCAGCGTCGTGCATGGTGCTGTATTCCGGTGTCCTGCGGCTTGGTGCCAACCGGCGCCCTCACGTTTCAGTTGAGGAAAGTCGTCCATCGGATTCGTCACGTCAGGCCGGCGCACCATCGAGCATCTGCCATGACCGCGGCCTTCTGTCTGATTGCTTTACTCGTAGCCAATCAGCCTCGAGCAGCCGGTACTGTCTCGCGTCCTGGACAAACTTTTCAGGTTGGAGGGGAGACGAGATGGTGCTTTGATCCCGATCCCGATGGTCACTTGTCCTCTGCAACGCGCGCGGGTTTCATCATCAGTCCCGGAGATGACTACCATCTAGCAGATGGGCAGCAGCAACTCAAAGCGGGGCGCAAGAGCGTTCGGATATCTTCAACCTTTCGCGTCTCGCTCTTCATTTCACTGATCTTTCAGCCAGATCAACTCAATCATCGAACATGAAGTCGTTCGCCCTCACTCGTTTGTTGGCGCTAGGTGCGATCTTCTATCCTTTCGACACTAAACTTTCCGTAATTTCCTTCAATACAGTTTCGACCGTGGTGGTCTCGATCACCCTCTTGGGTCTGTCTGTCGACCCAATCGTCCAAAGCCCATATACTGTTAAACAAGGGCCGCCAACACTGACCATTTTGACGGCGATATTGTCCATTATGTCGATCACTTCCTTGTCTATATTTACCAGCTAAATCATCGCCGTGTCGCTGATCTGTCGCCTTCGTCCAGGATTGTCACGGATATATACAGGCGAGGTGCATTCTCTTCGTGGATCTTCTTCTAGGTCCTTTGGCTCAGTGCGTAAACATGTCTTGCATCTCGTCTTCCACGCGTCAGCTGAGCACCCTCCCGGGAGGCATGCTCTGGATATTATGGCTTGCAAATGCGGTATATTGTGTAGTATCTTTTGGCTTCTGTAACTGTAAGTGTACACCATGGCCTTGCACACTGACGACGATTCCATTCTGACATTTTTCAGCTAGCTTCGTCGGTTTTGAAGAAGAAAACTATTGTCAAGAATATAGAGCCGTTGAGGGGCTTTCGTGTATAGCCTGGATTATCCGTGCGTGCTATGGTTCTGATGTTGGGGCTCAGACTGAGGCCGAAGTTTGAAACAGTAATGGGATATGTGATGAAGCTGATGGCGTTTACCTTCGTCGGTCGCTCGCTCGGGAAATGTACGTTGAAATCGACTGTCCATGAAACCGTCTTCCTTGCGCGTCGAGCTGAGAAGGTGCGACCGACCATTTCGCACCCACAACCGATCCAGAATAGAACAGGACACATACCGTTTCCGACGCTGCCAGAGGTCTGATCCTCCTGCTGCCTTTTTGTTACGCGATCCGCGTGGTGAATGGGATACTACTTCCATCACAAGCACGTAGGACATTCGAATTGATCTTATTCGAAGGGTACGAACCATCGTCTCGGACGCACAACGAGAAACATCCACTAACTTATCTGACTTTTGGATCTCATACCGGCTGTTCAAGCGCCAATCTCTTAGAGTTCGGCACGAGGTCAGTATCGATATTGACACAGCTTACTGCGCAATCAGTTAGACGGCGCTCAAGTAAGTACTCCTGCCGTTCCATGATGACTTCATGACTATTTTGTGCCACGTCTTCAGCGCTCTTGTACTATTTGGAAGTCCGTGCGCGGTACTCTGACGTGGCGATAGTGGAGCCACGAGTCTAGTCGGGCTAGGTTGAGCGTGGCAGTCACCTCTGGTGTTGACTTTCTTTATGATACATCGACCCATTCAGACGCGTCTCGAACAACATAAAGAGCCCCAGAAGCTTCTGCCTTCGTTGTAAAATCCTTCAAATCATCTGTCCTCTAAAGCAGCTGCACGCCTCCCTCATGAAGGCTTTAGCTGTTGCTCGTCTGCTTTCGTTAGGTACGCTTCGTTCCGAGTCGACGTACAGTACCTCAGTGATTCACGCATCCTGTTTAGTCTCAGCATGCGCCGCTTCGAGTATCGTCTTGAAGCTTTCTGCGCAATTAGTCAGAGTTTGGCCGACAACTGCGTTTCCACTGGCCACATATGCGAAACTGGCGCTTGCGACGTCGACGTTGTCTACGCTGTCTCTCTTGCTACATATGTCAGGGTTTTCTGAATGATACAGCGCGCCATGCCTACGTGACTGATATAGCCACTTTTTTGTATTCTAGGCTTGTGACTGACATCTTCCGAAAGGGTCGCGCCTTCACCTCGTGGATTGTTGTTGAGGTCGTCTGGCTCAGTGCATACTTCTATTGCGACATCGGTCGGTATACAGTCTCCTTTAAACTGGCGTTAGATATCGTATGGATGCTCTGCCTGGCAAGCGCAAGGTCAATTGCGACGTTTAATCCGTTTACTTATGGCTTGTATGACTGTGAGTGACAGGGTACCTGGTCCTCTTCACCTAGGCACCATTTTGATCATTCGCAGGGGGGTTTTTTCACACTGACGAGCCGTTGCCTGACAGGAAGACCATGGAGGCGCTCTCGTTCCTGGCCGGTGGGATTTGTATGCGGTTTCTATCATGCCTCCTATTTGTCGCCGTCCTGACAACTGTATCAGTGACGACATATGCATTGACGCTGTCGGGGCTCACCTTGATTGGACGGTCACGCGGGAATTGTGGGTGGACGTCGACCGTTCGGGATGCCACTTTTCTCTCGCAATCCCCTCTTGACGACGTCGGGGGGACTCATATCACCAAGCCCGCTGCAGGAATTGTACAAAGCAAGGGTGTTAGGCGCTTGCAACTTTCCTATTTTCGATGTTGCTTTGACCCAGGACTGGACATCGTATATGTATCGTACCGCAGTTGAAGTCTTGCTGATATTCCTTCCTCCGTAGTCCCTCCTTGGTCCCTCCTGTTCAGAAGATCTCAAATGTATGTAAGCTCTAGCCTACAACAGGGCTCTGCCCCTTGTATAGCTTGACAACGCTTGTGTGTTCGAAATCATAACAGCATCTGTCATGGGGCAGTTCCAGATCACACGGCAACAAGTCCGAATCGGCCTTGACAGCATCTGATATGAAGTGCAATATATTTGCTTGCTTCCCACTCACGTTGCCTGCTAGGCAGCGCTCGAATAATTGATGATCAACCCATGTACATGCTCGAAGTGCATCGTCGCCAACAATAAAAGGAGTGTAAGCTTGGCACTGTATGTTCTTCCCTTTCTCTTCGACCACTCTCCTTCAGTGCACCTTCACGCCCAGGTTTGGCTGATGGCTATTCTTCGTATTCCTCGTATGCTGGCATTGAGTGGGTTTTCGTCGACTCCTTGATGTTTCTTTCTTGACTCAATTCTCCCTGTAACCAGTGGTGGTCTCGGTGGCCTCAGTCATAGTCTTGGGTCTTTCTGCAGATCTTATGGTGATAGATTCGCAGTCTGAAGGGCTGTCAGTCGGAATTGCTGCCGTATCTCTTGTGACTCTGGTTGCTATGTTGGTCCTTCACGTTTTCACTCAGATACACCGGCAGTGCTAACCTACGAGTTTTCGGGCAGGACTGTCGTTGATATTCTCAGGCAGGGCGCGTGGTCTTCGAAGATTTTAGTTGAAGTCTGCTGGCTTAGTGCGTGATTCCGACTCTCGATGACGACCTTCATATTTTACCAGCTTCACGTTGGCAACAGACCCATTGTGGATCCTATGGCTCTTCAACGCCGCAATTCACACTTCGTCTGTCGATTGCTTCGTCCCGGAAGTTATCTCTCGAGATTATAATCCCCAAGGTTGCCAGGAATCCCAGGCCGTTGCAGCTTTCTCGTACATAATTTGGCTTATCTGTATGTCGCTGAGTTCTGTGTCCGTTCTTTCCTTCTGAAATGAATATTTTTTCGATCCTAGTGATGGCTTACGCGGTGACGCTTCTCGTCTACGCTCTCATCGCACATGCGCGGGGACGACGAACATGGAAGTCTAGTGTTCGGGAAACGGATTTTTCTTCACAACCAGAAAAATCTCATCACCAGGGCAAACACCATATTGAAGCGCAGCCCGCTGACTGCTCTCCGTCATACGCCCATGAGAGCCACACGCCACAGAAGTCGGCCCCTCTGCAGCATCCGCACGCCCATTACTCTCCACCGTATGCTTATCAGAGTCATGCGCCAGAAAAGCCAGTACCCCTGCAGTATTCAATGCTGCCAGAGGTTTGATTTCCTTCAATCGCCTGCATGCGTCGCTGGCCCTTTTATTCTGTGACCGAATTTTCGTAGGGTGTCTGATGTGTATTTATTATTGTGATCCTTCGAGCAGAACACTTACTTTAACTTATGTATTAGAAGGCCGGTCCATATACAATGTCCCACGATGTACTGCAGGAGCCAGTGAGAGCTTACCATGATGAAACGATCCTGAGGCACGATGGTTGAGCATTCTTCTACTCTGCCTTAGGGAGACTACTTACCATATCCGCTGTGTCCGGCGGAGGAAGGCGCACGATCCAGCAGTGCTGCAACGCCCAGAAGCTGCTAATTAGCTCACGCTTTAGCCACGAGCCCAAGGGCTATGATGTGTTCTCGACGAAGACGAGGTTTGTTGCTTATCTGGGGGACAATATCCCAGGCAGCTGGTCAGATGGTACAGACATAAGCATCCAGAAACGATATCATTTGTCGACAGCGGTGGAACTGTGTGAAAGTCGAAGCAAACGAAGTTCAACGATCATGATGATGGATCGGGCCGGGGGTTGCTTGCTGGGAATGCGCACGGGTGCAGCCACGGGGGTTTCTGCTCCCCGCGCATAGATCTTGTCCTCGACGTCGACGCATGCGTCGGCGGGAGCGTCGCCTATACTCCTTGCAGCCGTTCCGTTCGTCTGCAAGTCACCGCGGCCCCGCGTACTCCAGCCATATTCATGGTCTTCCTACTCGTTGCGCGCAAGGTGGTGCTTTGTACGTCGACACCGCCTTCCATCGCTTTCCGCTTGTTTAGTTGATAAATATGTTTGCAGCGTTCTCCGTTGTGCTTGCTTTCGCCATTCTGGTTCTTAGCTCTCTCTTGATCTACGCAGATAATGTCAATAGGATGTTGGAGTTGCCCAATGGCAACGCCACGGCGGCGCTTGCTGTTGGCGCATCGGTGATCCACATGTGTACGATATTGCCGATGTGAGTCTCCTTGAGTCTTCCGCTATTTTACTCGCACTGTGCCTGAACTTGACCGCTTATAGGCTTGTATTGGATTTGATAAAGCGGAGGTGTATTCTCTCGACCGTGCTCGTGGAAGCTATCTGGCTCTGTGGGTCGCATCGCTGTCGGAAATCTTCCCTGTATTCATCTGTTACTTTGTAGGGGTCATGTGGATTATGTGGTTAGGTACAGCAGCGTTCGCGACTTCAACTGATAACATGTCGAATTGGGGCTGCTCAGCTTGGCTAAGTTAGTGGTTTCCACCCAGAGCAAGAATCCACATCTAAGCCTTCATGTGCCCTTAGGTTCTGGATGCTATAAAGTCAAGTTCCTTGAGATATTTTGCTTCATAAACTGGATCCAATGTGCGCAACATTTACAGATTCTATACATATCGTAGACTGACTTTTCGCAGTGATGATCTACACGAACACACTTTTCACCCTCGCTGTCATTGGTCATCTCCGCGGCCAGCCAATATGGATGAGCTCCGTCAGGGATGCTCCCATCTTGTCTTCTCCTTTGGCTCTTACCATGCCCAGCGAGCCCCAATTCAAGCCGGGATTCTCGCATAGCACCACGTCTATGTCATACTCCCAGCACCAATACCCGCGCTACTCTATACCTTCATCACAATCCCAAGGATATCCAATGCCATCAACTATACCACCTGAACAGTTTTTATCCCCCATATCGCTGCCACTTGAACAATCATCGGGCAGCGCCATGACACCATACGCTGGGCAGTCTTCCATACTTGAAGCTGCATCGATACCTCCGCCTACGTCCATGTCATCACAAATGCAGTCTCCACCCGGTACCTACAGCATACCACGGAACCGAATGTGTCTGGACCTCGAGATGGGCTCGCTGCAGCCTCCACCGCCAAGCTATTCCGACCAAAACTCTCGTGCAGTGACGCTAACTGCCGTCTCGCGGAATGATCTGTCCGACTCTTGTGAATCATGATTGGAAAGTGACACTTATGATGGACTGTTGCCAATGCCTGTCACATGCATTATCCTTACTTTGATGATATCCTACTGCTCCTGCTTTGTAACTTATTCTCGTGGAAGAGGTAGTACCATAATTCGAACTGTAGTGAACAGACTCGATTTGCGATAAGTGGAACAGTCAGAAGTTAGAACCCTGTCCTATATTTGATGGTTTGCCCCAAAACGTGCGGTGCCGATGGCATGCTACGGAGTGTGACACCAGGAAGGAAGGCGCAGGAAGGCGCACGTTCTCGCAACCGACATGCATGGTCTACTCAGCCACTGTTATAAGGAGTCTCTTTCATTCTGACGTTCTTCTTTTCTTGCCATGGATGCACTCTTTGTCCCACTCGTCTCCGCGACTGGGGCATCCATTGATCAGCTCAAAGTGAGATATCGCTCACCTCCTGATCTTGACGACTAACGCGACGTTGCCCACAGCTAATAACATGTCTGCTTGTATCCTATCCTCTCGGCAGTCTCTTCATCCGCATACCCTCGTCGCATCCGCACCTAAAGCATGTATTCAATCTTTCGATTGCATTCTTCTACTTCATCCCTGTACTTCAACTGTACTCGGCTTTCCTGCAACTCTTGGGTGATGTGCTGGTGACATATGTCGTGACGGCCGTGGCGAAGGGCCCGCGCATGCCCTGGGTCGTATTTGCGTGAGTCGTCGTGACATGGCTTGGAAGCATGTATAGGAGGCACGCTGACAGTCGGTTCTGATAGGATTATGATGGGACATTTGACTGTAAAGTGCGTGAGTTTGCGAATATACCTATCCGCGCGGGCCGTTCACATCTGTCCGCAGCCATGTCATTCGGGCTGTATACGACTTGAGCTATGAGACTCTCGAAGTCACTGGGCCGCAGATGGTCCTTGTTATGAAATTGACGACCTTTGCATGGAATATCTATGACGGCAAGAGGCCGGAGCAGGTACGCGTCCAACTTCCCCTATTGATACTACCATCCTTCTCAACATCGAGAATGAGCAGGACCTCGACAAATGGCAACTAGAGAAACGCGTCGTAGAGCACCCCTCACTACTAGAATTCCTTGGATACGCGTAGGTGCACATTCGTTCTTTATGGCGTTCCGATTAAAGACGCGCCATCTCGCCGACAGCTTCTACTTCCCCGGCGTCCTTGTCGGCCCCTTCCTCGAGTTCAACGCCTATACGGATATGATCAACGGGACCGTGTTCAAGTCTCCGTCCGGCTCGCCAAAAGAAGGTGCTCGGCGCAGAGCGATCCCTGCAGGGCGCAAACGCGTCGCGTATAGAAAGGGCCTGTATGGTCTTATCTATCTCGGGCTCTGGGTCGTGTTTTCGCCTTCATTTTACTTTGGAATCGCAGTCACCGACTGGTTCGCTCAGCAGAGCATACCTTTTAGGTATGTCTTCAGCGCTATTCGATATTCGCATCCCTAACGCCTAGTCCTAGAATCCTATACATCCAGTTCTGCGGATTCATGGAGCGCTCGAAATACTATGGCATCTGGACGCTGACGGAGGGCGCGAGCATCCTCACCGGGCTCGGCTTCACTGGATACGGACCGAGCGGCGAATCGCGCTGGGAAGGCGCGGCGAACGTGAACGTCCGGCAAATCGAGTTTGCGCCCAATTTCAAGGTGCTCCTCGACTCGTGGAACACGAAGACGAACGTATGGCTCCGCGAGTGCGTCTACAAGCGCGTGACGCCCAAAGGCAAGAAGCCGGGTTTCAGGAGCAGCATGATCACATTCGCAACGAGCGCTTTCTGGGTCGGTGCACTTTGTGTCTTCGATGCGCGGAGTGGCTGATGGGACCCTTCTGTACAGCATGGCGTTGCCCCCGGTTATTACCTGACCTTCATCCTCGGCGGGTTCGTGCAGACGGCAGGGCGTCTCTGCCGCGCCAATCTCCGACCTCTGGTACTCCCCGCCGCGGCGCCAGCGCCCGTTTCCAGAGTGCCGACCAATTCAAGCAACTCGTCTTCGTCAAGCGATGTTCCATCTAGAAAACAGGCGCCATCGCTTCCCCCGCCCGAACCACCGCGCACTACCTTGAAACGGGCTTATGACATTGCGGGGACCGTCTGTGCCGTCATGTTGGTGAACTACGCCTGCATGCCGTTCATGCTTCTGACGGTCCAAGCTTCGCTCGAGGCCTGGAGTCGTCTGGCATGGTACGGGCACTGGATGGTGGGCTCGTGCCTGGTGTTTTTCTATGCTGGCGGGCGCAGCGTCTTGCGTCGCATCCAGGCGCAGCGGCTCAAGGAGGCGGGTGCTACTGGCTCGGATAATGGGAGCTTGGTGCAGGAAGACCGGTTGTTTATACTTGTTCTTCCGGGTGTGGATAACGGCGTCGAGGAGGTAGAGAAGAAGCTGGAATGATGTAGTTGCTATCGCGTCACTTAGAAGTGGTTCAGATCTTACCGTGCACAAGGCTAATCTTGAATCTTCCAATATACGATAATGAACAATATAACTATCATTCACATGCCTGCGGTGGGGAATACCTTCAGCTTGGTATGAGTGACCAAGAATTCGAACGAGGACGGCAAGGGCATGGGACAGACGTCGTAACGCATACAATTTACTTGAGCTCATGAGGGTAAATATAGTAGAGAAAGACAGAGAGGCCCATAAAGCATATAGCAAAACCCCGCCCTGGCATGCCTGTGTACCGACTGCACGTCGATTTTGAAGGTGGCTTAGACCTTGAAACCGCGGGACTTTCGGCGACCACGGGCACGCTCGAACTAGAGACAGCATAGTTCAGCACACGCTCTTGGCTAATCACAAAGTATAAACGGACCTTGCGGCCCTTGGAGATGGTGTAGGGCTTCTTGTTTTTGTGAGGACCCATGCCGAAGTGCTTGACAGCCTCACGGGTGTTCCTCTTACCCCTGAGCAGGACAGTATTCGAGCCAGTCGGCGCGCGCAGCGCAAGCTGGTCGAGGGTGATGGCCTCACCGCCGGCCTTCAGGATGCGCTCCTTGGCAGACCGGGTGAAGCGGAGGGCAGCGATCGAGAGCTTGGGGATCTCGAGGATGCGGACATCATCGGTGACGGTGCCGACCTGGACGATGACTTTTGATGAGCGGTCGTCGACGTTCGCGGTCTCCTTCAGGATGCGAGAGAGGGAAAGGGGAGGGCGGTTGATCTTGGAGAGGAACAGGCGGTGGAGGATGGCCTAAGGAGGCAAAGTCAATATGCGTGCGAGCGTTAAACGGGGCGTTTCGAGCGAGACCTTGTTGAACTTCGAGTCCGTGCGGCGGGCAAGGAAGCGGTACAGCTGAAAATAGTGTCAGATACAAATCGCAATACAAGACTTGATAGAAAGTCGCACCTTGACCAGCAGAAGGAGGTAAGGATCCTCGCTGACCGGGGCCGTCCGGTTGCCCTTCTTGACGTGGTGCTTGGCGATGTCGATACCCTGCGCACGATAACATGGTTAGCCAGTGCGTTTACCACCGTCGGCGACGAGCTCACCATCTTGGTCTTGCCGGGAGAGTCTTGTTTACTTGTGTTGGTAGGCGAGACTGGGGCTGAAGATACTGTGCAGCTGCTTACTTTAGAGTTTCGGGCGGAGTGCAAAAAATGTGGCGCGCTGTTTCACTCGCCACAAACTCGAGCAAACAGGATTGAAATCGCTACGCGTCACCACCACCATGGTCAGTTTGCCTCCTGTTTCTCGCCGTTGTCGCTGACATTCAACCCCTCTCACAGTACAGCGACTCTGCTCCTCCCCCCGTCGACCCCTACTCCGACGCGTACAACGCTTTACCTCCTGCACCCGCCGCACCCATGGATTCTGCACCTAGAGAACCCGCTCCGAGGGGCCGCTCCCGATCCCGCAGTCCCGGTCGGAGCGCAGGCTACCGTAGCCCTCCTCCGTACCGTGGCGCCAGGAGGCCTTCTCCTCCTCCCCGGAGGCCCCCTCATGCACCTGTTGTGAGCTCCGTTCCTTTTTAGGCGCTTAGGTCTTAGACTGATCCACGTTGGCGCCTCGTGGCAGGCTCCTAACCCTTCCAACGTACTCGGAGTCTTCGGCTTAAGCATCCGCACCACTGAGCGCGATCTGGATGACGAGTTCGGCAAGTTTGGTCGTGTTGAGAAGGTCACCATTGTTTATGATCAGAGGGTGTGTATTCTATTCACATGTATGTTGAGCGTACTTGACACGTTTCTAGTCTGACCGCTCCCGTGGATTCGGTTTCATCAAAATGGACACTGTCGAGGCGGCCACTCGCTGCGTCCAGGAATTGAACGGCATCGTGCGTCTACTTTGCACCGGTATAAACTACTTTGTCTCATATTTTTCTAGGATCTCAATGGACGACGCATCCGTGTGGACTACTCTGTCACCGACAGGCCCCACGCCCCGACGCCGGGCGAATACATGGGCCATCGTTCGGCGGGGCGTGACTCTTATTCTGCTGGCGGCGGCCGTGAAGGCCCTCCTCCTCGTGGTGATCGCCGTGATCGCGACAGGGATTTCCGTGACCGAGACAACCGCGAAC
>SFCI01000342.1:0-24523 GCA_004681135.1 Hericium alpestre | reverse complement strand
AGAAAAGGCTCTACTGGTAATGATGTGGTAGATTAGAACATCTTGGATAGTCTGGACACTTCAGATCATATTCCCTACATCCTGTGGCACAGCAGATTAGCTGCGAGTGTTTCGTAGTCATTATAATGGCTGTTTACAGGGCATGTCCCGATTTTTTCGATTTTCCACGATTTTATAAGGCCGTTTCGAAAATCCGGACAAATTGGACCCTAGGGACCTCGATGCCGTTATTAGTCCGTACAAATTTTGGCCGAAAAAAAAATTTGCGTCCGTACACCAACTGCCTCAGGCCAAAACGGCCTCAGTACCGATACTCAGGGGTCCTGATCGCAGTCGTCAAACATACCATCGCCTTCCAATTCGGGCTCGGGTTCGGGGTCAGGCACTAGTTCGCCTGCAGCGACTACGACTTCTACAGATTCGAGTCCCAATTCGGGCCCTTCAGGGACAGATTCGAGTCCACAGATCCGTCATCCAGCAGCCTAGCAACACCCGATTCATCAACAAACAATGGATCCTCCAAGTCAAGGCTCTCCGGGCCTACCATCACAGTCATCGCCATCCTCTCAGCCCTCGGGTTTCTTTCCCTCCTTCTAGGTGGTATCGTCCTGTTCGCCACCCGCAGGAAGCGTCTAGCAGGGGCCCAGCGTGCCCCTTCTCCCGAGACTGGAGAGGCAGGATTTGGTAACAGAGCTCTGGGTCGATCCGCGACGATGCGGTCGTCATGGAGCAGCCCGCACCGCAGCTCCAGGAGTACCGCCGAGCTGACCAACTGTGAGCCTGCTTCATGCCCTCATTATATGAACCTTGTCGATGCTTATGTTCGTTTTGTTTCAGCGTTCCCGGTCCCACCCGCGCACCTCGGACACCTGGAGCATCCCAACCGTGATCCGGTACATCTCGACCCTGCGCAGGGCTATCCGGCTTACGATGAGGTGGACCTCGGTCGCTCAGAGCGATATGGGGAGTCCGCGTCTCAGAGGACATTTTCTGTAGGTTCTTCATACGAGACTGGCTCGTTTGACTCGAGCGTCAGCGACGAGTCTTCCGATCAGAGTTCCGTCCATCAGCCTTGGTTAAGTAGAAGGGTCAATGAACCTCTTTGATACTCAGGCTTTGGTCTGTGATCGTAGTGCCTAGAGTCAATCATCTTTCTTGGATACATCCCCCGAGTCCGAGTCCTTCATTTGGAGTGCTGCAGTGCTAGATCCATTGCGCGCGGTCATACAACACCATCCCGATCCCAGAAGACCATAGGCAGACACGCAGTTTCGGCGGACGGAACGACGGGTTGGATTCATCATGCATGTGGTGGTACTGCGATGAAGGTATAGAAGGTGCAGTGTACAATGTGCGAAGGTGAATATGACACAAATAAAGGATCCACCGAGAAGACGAACCCAAAAGCATTGCTTCCAATAAATGCCGCCGTGGCATCTGAGCAGACAGGGGGAAACCCAACTAAAAACATTATCCGAAATAACGACACCTTGTGATAGGATAGAAGTAAGGCATACACCTTCCGATGGCATGATACAATGAGGGACAGTGGAAGGTGGGGACTGGGGTCCGGGAAATAGAATGTATGTCGCGTAGGGGCCGGTATATATCCAATAGGTATAGGGTAATATGGTAAAGCGTAAACAAAAAAAAAAGCTTCAAGCCAAACACGCAGTATGCTCACGAATCGTCTGTGATGGCGCGATCAGCATGAACCAGGAAGACGTAAAAAGGAAGTACGCACCGTTTGTCCAGATATCACGCACCCGTTCGAGCACTTCCACCACCACGCTACTCCGGTACATGAGGCCGTGGTCTGCCCCTTTCACGACCTTCACCTTACACCTGTCCCCGCCCATGTTCCGCTCCATCCACCGCACTGCATTCTCGGCAATCTTCTCGTCCTTGTCCCCATACCAGACGCGGACACTGTGCGGATATGTCACATACGAGAAGCCCCACGGCTGCTGGTCGTGGTTGAGAATCTGCAACAGGTCGCTGTGCACGCCTTTCGACGATTCTGCGTGCGATGCGACAATCAGCGCATTGCCCAACGCCGCTTGATATGAGCTTGTGGCAGTCACGGTGGATGAAGGCCCAGATCCAGAGTTGGTGATAGGTGAAGAAAGCAGTGACGACGGCGACGACCTCGTCGCCGCTCCAAACGAGATCGACCGCCGGCCTCCAGCACGGGGGTTATACGCCGTGGCATGCGGGGGCGTCTCGGCTCGGAACGGATCCTTGTCATTCTCAGCGAGAGTTGACGTCGTAGCTTCTAGCGCGGAAAGGTCGAAGGGGTGGAATCCGAGTCCGACGTCGCCGACGTCGATCTTGAGCGATCCAATGGACTGCGTTGGAGGTGTGCTGTTGCACTTCTTCGCCTGCACGGATGCTTTACCCTTCAGGGAGCTCATGGATCGCAGAGCCTTCAGTTTCCGTCCAGGACCACTGCTAGATGGCGACTTATCCGACGGAGGGGTCTGTGGCGGTGGCAGTGGGTTACTGCCGTTGCTACCTCCCTTCAATCGATTCAAGAAGTTTCTCGATGTCTTCCTCTTAAACCTGAAGGCAGTTTTGCTCTCGCTGATGCTGCGATTGCGATGCGACTTGGCGTCCAAAGTGCTCCGGCTGTCGAAGCGGCCATCGAAATCTCGTAGATCGTCATATTCGCTGAATACGCTAGAGCCGATACTGGGCCTGGGGGCAGCGTCGTTGTCTGCAGTGGCTGGTCGGCTGCCGGGACGCTGGCGGATGGATGAACCTCGTGGAACAGGGGAGGAATTCGACGATGTTGATGTTGTAGCATCATAACCAATGCCCTCGTACGCGATAGTCGGTGGCTTGCCGAGCATCCAAGCCTGGATCTTCCATTCCGCTGCCTGAGCGGTCTTCAGAATACCGCTGGGAACGTATTTGAGCCACTTGTAACCCGCTATTTGAGTTTTTGTCAGTAAACTGTCATCATTCACACTACTTTCACTTACCTCCATCTACACCACCGACCCAAGGGGCCAACAACAGGACATCTCCGCGCACGCGCTCGGGGACCTTATTCGCAAAAGACAGTGCATAAGGTGCTCCAGCCGAGTGGGCCATAACACTGCATTGATCGATATGAAGGAGATCAAGAACCTCTTCAACTACCGACGCCCATTCGGGGATGCCTCGAGAAGCCTTGTGTTTGGGCGTCTCAGTGCGACCAAGTCCCCACCTGCAGGTCAGATTGGGTCAAACTAATCATAGTGTTAATGTGAAACTCTGCATACCTGTCAATTGTGATCAATCGAATGCCTAAATATTCCGCCATCTCGTCGTAAAGCCCCATCACATATCGTACGCTCCCCAAGCCTAAGAACACCACTAAAGGAATTCCGTTAGGACTTCCGAGGTCCGACAAGCTCACGGTCAAAGGATGCTCCAGCGAAGCGTGCGGCCCGCGGGTGAGCTTTAGAAGGGTCGTAAGGCGAGCAGAACGAAGGTACTGGGCTATACTCTGGGACTGCGAAGTTTTCACTGGCGTGAATTCGATGGGAGGACTCTCACTCGCAGTTTCTGGGGCTGCTGGCGAGGAGTAGAAGGACATGGGACGGGTTGTCTCGAACTGGGGAGAGCCCAGGTTGAGTGCACCATCAGAGACCACTGAATGGCGGTATGAAAGAGAATGGACGTGAGACGCAGGCGGAGGACCAATGGGAGACGTGCTTTGCTTGCGCAATTGCTGATGCACTTCATTCGCGATGCTATCCATAGAAGACCGTGAAACCATTTCGGCCTCCTCTGCAGGAGATAGAGGTTCGGGCTCGGACTCGTAGTCTTCCTGCACAGCGTGATGGCTGTGACCATGACTGCTGGTATGGAATGATGGGTGTGAACTGGATGGTCGGGAGCGGACCCGCTGCTCAGGTGGGGCGTAGTTCCTAATAATCTCCGAAATCGAGGGCGCGACAGATTTTGAGCCTCGCCGAGAAGATCGGGGCGACGCAGGAGGGCTGTCATCGTCGTCGTCGTCTCCGGAATTGGTTTTGTCGACCGTTATAGTAGCATTAGAGGGGCGAGTAGACAAAGAGCGTGGGGGCCTGCGGACAGATGTGGGCGTTGGGAGCGCGTAGGGATCGTCGTCGTCGGGACGACTTCTGCCCTTCCCGGCTGGCTTTCCAAGAGTCACGCCTGGAGGAGGTTTTGGGAGCGGTGGTTGGTAAAGTGGGTGAAACCTTTCCTTCTTCCGCGACCGCCCTGATATCCCTCCGGAGCCCATGAAGAAATCATCCCCTCCATATCCATTCATACCATCCACCAATGCGTCCATCGTCTCGATGTCGGGAACAGGCGCAGCGACCATTACCGGAAAAGGATCTATCGTCATTCGAGGCATGTAGAAGTCTATGGGCGTTTGTGGTGGTGTCTCTATCTGCGTCTGCGTCGAAGAGCCGGATATGCGAAGGTGAGATATGTCGGCTCGCTCTCTGCTGCGACTGGTATTGGGGCGGGGCCGGCGATGTCTGTGAGGCTTGGGCATAACCTCACCGTCGCCGAAAAACTGGGTCGCAAGGATGGTGTCCTGCACCAATGGGAAAACATGATGCTCGTCCTCAGTGCCATCCATTGGCACACTGTCCATTGACGCGTTTTCGCTTCCTCTAGACGAAGACTCCGACTTTTGGGAGGCTGAGGATTCCAACAGTGAGCGGCTCCGGGCTAGATGACTGCTAGGCTGGTCGGCGCGCGAACTGGAGCCCGAGCGCTGACGAGGATAGCGCTCGAAATAAGACAACTCGCGAGGGGACGAAGCCGAGGACTCGACAGACTGGAAGGTATCTGGGGAAGAGGTATATTTGCCCTCGTCGCGCCTGAGAGAAAGAAGGGATGCCTTCTTGGAAGGAGCGCGGTAGTGGCCGTTGGTGGCGGGCATGGGGACGGATGCAATTTGACAGAGACCGTGGCAGAGAGTGTGGAAGAAAAATGAATGGCAGAAGATTACAGTGGGTAAGATGGGGCTACGCGTCAGGCAGGACTTCGCGTGAGCGTCGTTGAGGCTGTCGCCGTCGTTGTCCTCGTCGTCGTCGCGTTGTAGCCGACAATAATATTCGTCTACCCGACGCCAGCACGTCCAGCAACTTTCGTGTCAAATCACCACATTTCCGTACGTACCTGCCATATGGGGACATTTTTCTCCCAGAGCGCGTGACAGGGTTCTCTCCCACGCGTCGCGCAGGAGCGCGTCAGGAACGAGTAAATGCTGCGTTCACTTCCCTCTATTTGACTTAGTGCTCGATCACCAGCACCTCAACTATGGAGATAACGGTCTGCCTGCTACTACATGTCGATATCGACTCGCAGCAGCGATAAGACTCAACACTTTGGTATCATACCACGCCTTCGACTCTAGAGTCCACGTCTCAGGCTCACCTGCTATTTTTTTTTGAAATCCAGATCAGGAGACGATGGCTTACTGTCTATAACGTCCGCTGACTGCCATGGCTGCCATGTGTTAGCAGCAGCAATCCGTCTCCGCCTTGGTCGTCCTCTTCTGAGTCCTTTCATGTTGGCAAGTGCTGCTTATCTTGAGGGTCATCGGACGAGCGCCAGTCCGGGTTATCGGTCTTCGCTTTCTCACCTAATTACTGTCGATAGATCGTAGGTGGCCTAAGATCTCTACCGCGCAAAAGAGTGCCTTGGCAGCATGTCTTATCAACACGGGAGGAGCGGTTGATTCGGGGTGCAATAGTCCGCGATAGACTACGCGCCGAAAAGATAAAAGAGACTTGCAGCCTCTGTGATGCGCGCTATCACTTCCTCGCAGTAGCGCTCGACCACTTTGCGAAGCTCTGGTCCGTCTTTAGTCAACCAAGCATCCGTCCAGAATTCTGCTTAGAAGATGGATCAGTCGAGTCTCCCCCCATCCCTAAGCTTGGAGAAGAAAGATCTCGAAGTGGGCTCTCCTCCATCAAACGACGCTTCTGCGCCTGCGCCGCCCAAGCAAGATGTGTTCGTCGACGATGAGAACCATCAAATTCATTACAAGACGCTCAGTTGGCAGGTGCGTCCTTCAGTCTCTTATTTACTCTCAGTTGACCTCACAACTGACGCTCTCATGCAATGTGTAGTTTGTCAGCATGTTAATGATTGCAGAGATTATGAGCAACGGGATGTTGTCACTGCCGAACGCTGTAGCTGTCGTTGGTAAGTGTTCTGAATGATTATTTGATTATTTACACTTCTAAAATCGACTTCGTGTGGCATGTAGGGCTTGTGCCGTCAATCATTCTAACAATATTCCTTGGCATTTTCGGCTTGTTCACCGCCAAGCTACTGATTGACTTCAAGCTCAACCATCCCCACGTCCATACTATGGGTGACGTAGTACCATTATCGTATCTTCATTCCGCACTGACCTGGCTATCATCGATTAGGTGATGCTGGTCTCATTTTGTTCGGGCCAGTCGGCAGAGAAATTCTGTCTGCGGGAACGATCATCTTCGCTATCTTCGCATTAGTAAGTCCGGCCCACCTCCTGGCAAGGATTCTACTAAACAGTTGGCGATGCAGGGTTAAGAGCTACTCTCAGGTCAACAAGCCTTATCTACACTCTCCGACGAGGGTTTATGCTCCGTTGACCTGGTTCTCATATTTGCCGCTGCGACCTTTTTGCTATCTATGCCCCGGACATTGGACCGATTGAGCTGGCTCGGTCTGGTCAGCGTGGCTCTGATCACCGTATGTGCTTTGGTGGCCATGGCGGGGGCAGGTGCAAATCCTGTCCCTGGTCGTCTTGTCCAAGCTACTGTGAACACAAGTTTCGATCAGGCATTTTTGGCCATTACGTCTCCGGTGCGTCCCACCTCATGAATTTGCTTGCGTTCGATGCTGACTTTCCTGCCAGACATTTGCATATGCAGGTTCGTCATTCTGTTGACTCGCTGATCATCTCATATTAAACTTGCTTGTTTCAGGACATTTCATGTGCGAGACACCCGCCAGCCACGAAAACTGGTTACTAACTCTCCTCCAGGTTCTTCATTCTGATCTCCGAAATGAAGAGGCCTCAAGATGCTATGAAGGTGCGTTCGAACACACACGGTCAACATTTTGGTACTCACCGGGAGTGATTTATCAGGCTGCCTGGTGCCTTCAAGTTGGCGCTACGACACTATACGTTGTGTTCAGCGTCGTCATCTATGTTTACCTTGGAAGCACTGTCCAGTCTCCCGCTTTGTTCTCTCTCCCTCCAAAATGGGCTAAAGCGGCATTTGGAATCGGCCTAGTGAATTTCCTTCTGTAAGTGCCTCTCACATTGTCACGCTCGCCCGTTGAGATTTCCCGTTCTCGTAGTGCCGGAGCTTTGTACGCGCACACAGCGAGCAAACTCGTCTTCATTCGCTTCTTCCGCCACTCACGCCACGTATACACGCACACGATCTTGGGATGGTCCGTGTGGACGTTCCTGTGCTTCCTAGGATGTACTGCCGCCTTTATCTTGGCCGTTGCGGTGCCCATTTTCTCCGACTTGATTGGTATCGCAGCGTCGCTCTTCGCATCGTGGTATACATATGGGTTGGCAGGCTTCTTTTGGTTGTACGACACGTACCACCTCAAAGGTGGCGAACAAGCGTTGAAGCGACGGTGGAAAGGAACCACCCTTGCAATCGCTACTATCATAGCTGGTTCTTTTATTTGTGTCGCAGGCACGTATGTCTCTATCAAGGTGTGTCTACCAGCCTATCCTATGGCGTTCATCTTTGAGTATTTGTATTTCCCAATTGTGCAGCTGATTGTAGACGCGTACAAAAGCGGCACCGTCGGTAAACCGTTCACTTGTTAATCTCATACGGACACCGTATAGAGTTTCTTTTTTCCGTATATTGTTATCTTCCAAAAGTTCGCGTACAGTTTCAATCTATTTTGGTAGCCACCGTCGTGGCCGTCCTGCTCTGTCGTTGTAAAAATAATGTAATTCATGAGCCCGATAGCGCTTGCGGGCGTGCCATCGAACTACTCTCGCTCTGATCGTGGACCAAATATTGTGTGATCGTGCTGTGCATGTGTCCCGCCGCAGCCGGATCAGACCGCACAGCACGCATCCATTTTAGCAGAAGATGGACGCATTGTGGTGACAATTGACTGACCCTGGCTGACGCGACCGCGCGGCCGGCCATGCGTGGCGGGCGCGTTTCTCACTTTAATAGCACTGCGCACACGGTCTCAGATCCCACTTTCATCCTCCATGGCGGCGGGCAGAGGACTCTACACCCTTGAAATATCAAAGCGGCCCCCTCGGACCTGGGCGCAGATCTTAAATGCCTTCGCGTTCAGCGCCGTCTTCAACTTCGGCTGTCTCATGATCAATGGCTTGCAGTTCACCCTGCTACTGCCGCTGCGCGTGCTGCCCTTTGAGTGGGCGAAGCAGTGGTATGAGAATGGGATACGCTACAGCAAAGGGGCATTTGCGACCCTGCTTGGTAGGTCGTGTGCTCGTCGTTTGCCTTGGATCAGTACTTATGTAGATGGTCATGTGTGCCTTGCCCAGTCTTGATGTGCCAATGGCTCGCGCCTACTCGATTGCTGATTACGTTCGAGACCAACGGGCCCGGCGCGTTCAAGGAGGAGGAGATTGCCGATATTGCGGTCCGCAACAAGGACGGGCGGGTGGTGGAGCTGAAGTTGCCACAGAAGTCGGTGCTGATAGCGAACCATCAGGTGCGCACGGCTTATTGGCTTATATTCACCGAGCCCTCATGTTCACGAACGTGTCACATAGGTCTACTCAGACTGGTGGTACGCATGGTGCTTAATGTACTTCACAGGAACGCATCGCGACGTATACATTGTGCTGAAGAAGAGCCTTAAATGGGTACCGATATTAGGATGGGTGAGTCGGCCGCATGCTCGTGCCTCATTAGAAGACTGAGATCCTGGCAGGGCATGCAATTCTTCAACTTCATATTCCTTGCTCGATCATGGGCAGCCGACCGCATATACCTCGCGAAAAAGTTGGCTGCTCTGGGCCATCACGCAGAAGAACTCGACCAACCCCTCACCTTCATTCTTTACCCTGAGGGTACGCTCGTCAGTAAAGACACCAGGCCCATCAGCCAGAAATATGCTGAGAAACTGGGCATTGTACGTGTCTGCCTTACATCGACGTACATCTACTCATGCATCATAGCCCGACATGGAGCACACGCTTCTTCCAAGATCGACCGGTCTCCATTACAGCCTTCGCGCCCTTGCACCTCGGATCCACAACCTCCAGCTTATCGACATCACTGTAGCTTATCCTGGTGGGTGCGCTCGCCATGGCTGTGACATTATCTGAATCCATTACAACAGGTATCCCTCCGCACGGCTTCGGGCAATCCTGGTACACTCTCCGTTCCATCTTCCTTGACCGTGTTCCACCGCCTGCGGTGCACATGCACATACGTCGCTTTGACGTCGCACACGACGTACCCATTGGCGATATCTCGCGCTCCGGGTCGGACGTCATCCCCAATGGTTCGGCGAACTCGCCGCCTCTCCAAGAGGTGGAGATTCCTGAGAAAGAGCGAGAGGAGTTCGATCTATGGGTCCGCCAGCTGTGGCGAGAGAAGGATAGCTTCATGGCGCGATTCCATGCGACCGGCACTCTCGCATCTGCGTCGGACTCGTCGCGCACGATTGTCATACCTCTTCAAGTCCGGAGCCAAGCAGAAATTCTCAATGCCTATTGTTTCTTTATACCTGCGTTCGTGGGCTATGTGTACGCCAAGCTCCGCGGCGTGATGCCAGGATAGGTGGTGGGAACGGGATGGATGAACGGGGTGATCAGACGTGGTTGGGCTGTTTCTTGCTCTCGGACTTCTCACATCACATACTAGCACTGTACCTGACCTGTTGTAGAACTGCTGTGTCGTTGGATTTTATTAACGACGAGGATGGCTGTCGTGCGTCTGGGAGAGTATGATAAAGGCCCGGCCATCGGTCATACAGCGAATAGACGCTAGACGTCCTATAGAATGGACTGCCTTTGCTCCTCGATCTTCTTGACCATGAAGAGACTCGTGTCCAGGAATCTATCCACACAATTTGCAAGGCAACCCTGCTCACTACCAGAGAATCGGGTTGACGGCGTGCCTGTTATGCACCTAGTAGCAGCAACGCATCAGAATCGATAGAAATACACGAGGAAATCTAACATACTTGTCCCAGCACATGCTGGTGAGCGAATGAATAGTCTGCTGAACGCGAGCTTGCGCCTGCTCGCGGTCCAGGAAGTCTGGAGCTCTTTCTACACAAAGTATTTAGTGTCGCTTTAAACGATGCAGGCACAACGTACTTGAGTCGCTTCGTCGAATCGTTCAGACATGGTAAATGCAGGAAGTCGGTGGAGAGGAGTGGACGGAGACAGGCTGGCAGTCGAGGATGGCTACGCGCTCGACACACAGTGTGACACACACACGTGCTTAAGCTGACTAAGCGAGAAAGCGCTCTTTCTTCCGAGCGCCAAACCCAGGGTCCCGAGGAAACCGTGCTGAAGGCTGTCGGTCGATAATGCACGATACATTTTGACAGCTGCATCATATGAAGCCGCACTTATTCTGGTGTGATAACCAGTGGCTTGCAGACCGAAGGGCAGTAGAGATGCATGCAAGGTATTAAGGCTCAGCGTTGAGCCTTAATATGTCTCAGCAGCCGCTTCCAACAATGCTTCGGACGGAGAGGTAGCGACCATGCTTGCGCCGCGTCCCTAGTGGATCTGAATTAATTTGAGGTAGAATCTAGTCAATATCTGACGATTGTGAAGAGCGTCGGGTCGGGTCAGAGATCTGGTAAAGAGAGATTGGGGATTTGCTTCCGTTGAGTCAACCCCCGCGATGCTGATCGAAGATTGTTGTCCTGCTTAGTCAGCAGTCGATTCGCTTCTTAATTTGACCAAGCCAGCGTTCTACGTTTCCAGTTTCTCATCTGTAAGTCCCCTTTCCCTCCTTAGACCTCCGGCACTTCAGCTGTCGCTCGACCTTGTTTATTTTGCGCGAGCGCAGCTTTTCTGGCTGTCGCCGTGAGCCGGAATTGAAAGCCGGAAAGCCCGTTCAGGTTCCTTGTTGATTGACATGCGGGCTTCCATAGATCGCTCGTACCTTCCGAAGAAAATCGTGCGAATAGCCAGCGGCCTGCACGTGGATTCCTCAAGGATATGGCCTCTTCACAGCCATTATGGTGATGAAGCAGTTCGACGACTCATTGCCTCGTGTTCAGGCTCCTGGCTTCTTGCCTCGTGCTCTGGCCTTTCTTTATTCTCTCTCATACTACATAAGCGTCACAGAACCAATGCGATCCCCCGCAATCTAGGTCCTCTCTATCCCACCACCTTCTCATGGATCGACAACACCATCCGTCTAGCTCCCAGTGCGTACTCCATTCACAGCGTCATATCGTGTCCTGAGTACTCCACAGGCCCCAATATGTTTCCCGCAAGACGCTGGCGATTAAGCGCGGAGATTCGGAAACTCTCACTCGAACAGACGTCCAATACGACCTCCTGTACTACATTTTTACTGACCAAATGCTGGCCTTCACCGACGAAACCCCCGGCAAACCGCCCATCAAAGTGAACTTTTGCGACCTATACGTAAATGCGCTGTTCAACTCGGCCAAATGCTCCAAAATCATGAGAGACAAGATGAACGACACCCCTGCATTTGCCATCGAGTTTGGAAAGATATCTCTTCTGACGAACGTAGGTAGAATCAACACCACGATGGCCTGTGCGTAGTCGCTCGTCCAGACAATCGACCTCATTTGCGCTCGCTGACATTGACCAGTTTTCCCAGAGATGAAAACTGCTCTCCGAAGCTATCATCCTGTCCCCTCCCTCCAAAAGACCGACGGAAACGTCCAGGACGCGCCGAGGATCAAGAATTGCTTGAAAGCTGCCTTGCTTCCCGGTGAACAGAGATCCGCACCTCCATCAACGCCTGCAGATATCATCACGAGAGCCGTGAGTCTAATCGCATATCTTTCGGAACCACCTGGTCACACCATTAAAGAGTAACGGCCACGTTCCGCCTACAAGTATCGTGAACCTTCTATTTGTCTTGACCAACTATTCTACGGTGAGTGGATTCCGCAACTCCCATATTATGAACACTGAACACTCTGAAAAGTCCCTTGGGCCTGTACACTTCGAGCATCCGGTGGAATTCATAGATCTTTTTCTTCCGACGAACATGTCCTCTCCTGCACGCGCAAAAGCCTTCCTGTGGATGGTATTCCACTATCACGAAGGCCCCGCACTCCCTAATCCTTTCGCCGACGATCACGCACGCGCACATCCCGGTAAGGTACCTTGGCTGCATCGTCTGTCAAAGGAGGAGCAGAGACGGGAGAACGTTGACCCGCCCGAGGAGATAGAGTGGGGCAGGAAGATGGCCGCGCAGAGAAGCCTGTTTCTGCAGGATCTCGTATCTGGAGGCAACACAGAGCGAAGGACTAGAGAGCCCGTCGCCAGCACTTCCACACAAGGTACGCGCTACTCGGTACTGCGCAAGGTCAGATGCTCATGTCATTCCAGCCGCTGCCGCAGACGAACCAGCAGGACAATCTCGCAGCCGACAACACTATGCCCACGAGAGCCGCAGACACGCGACCTTTCATCACTATGTCCCTGCCGACCGAACTAGAACGCACAATGCACCACCACCCACGACAAGTCTGCCTCGTTTTTACACGTCGGCTGATTGGGCGCTCATCTGCATCACAGTGAATGCAAGCGTCAGAATACGTGAAAGCAACGCCGAGCCCGCGCAAGGACGCACCATGTTTCATCGTTACGTTCCTTCTCCGCGTCTGTTTTATTACATTGCGCGCTTACAGTTATCATAGAAGCATGGAATCGTGTCCAAACTCTCGACCCCCTCATGGACTCGGACGAAGAAGGGCTCGACGAGTACGCCCGCGCCGAGTATCGTGAGTGTTTCTCTAGCCGCGCGACCTTCTCTTCTGATGCCGACATTTTCATGTTTTCGCAGAAGGCCGCCTTCGCGTGTTGGGCGCCATTTGGCCACAGGCTAGACCCTCGGACGCCCCGAGGTAGCGGCGCAGCCTGCATGGCGTTTTGGTCGTGTTCGCCAGACTGCACGCATCTGCTCGACTATATCTACCGTCTGAGATTGGATGGAACACGCCGCCCGTGTATATATAGATACGTGTTTTGTACCGCAGGGCTGTCTCTTCGATGTAAGATAAGCAGAATTTCTTGGACTTTTGTCGGTTTTGTTTTGCTCCCATGTAGCCATATACAGTATCACCGCTGGGTAATTAGGGCAAGGATCCCTCGCCAATCCAATTTGTTATTGAAAGTATCTCCTGGATATAGTCTGCCATTGTCCCACTTGTCCAATTCCAATTATGCGATCCGAGTGAAGCAGTACGAAAACTCTACTTGAACTGGGGACCAGCCCTCCGTCCACGACCGCTGTACTACAGAGGTGAAGCTACATGTTGAATGTGGGTTCCTTGTGTGATAAACGAGAGTCGGGTAGCCACCAATGTAAACGATGTACAGCCTGGCGATGGCAGGCACAGCCCGCCTATTATGAAAAGAAGAAAAAAGAATCCATGGTCCGATGAGTTGTTTTCCAATTTTCTTCAGTTCGGAGTCACCAGAATCCGTGCACCGCCGTATACAGGCCGCTCAGCGACAGAGAGAAAAGAAAGAAAAAGTATGCCTGTTAACAAGACCGACACCCGAGATTAGTGGTTAGACCTCAAAAGCGGGTTCAAATGAGTTACACACAGGTATACACGATACACAACCTCAGTTAGGCCCTTCCCCTTCATGGCACGTTCTAGAGTTCTAGAAACCACCTGGCATGGCCAACACCGGATGTCTGAAGCCGCAGCGCTCGCGCTTGACCATCTCCGCAGGCGCGCTGTGCCGCTTCGCCTTCTTGTCCATCTCCTCATGGCCGTTCGTGCCGTGCTCCGAGCCGTCAGCGCTGAGCATGCGACGCTTGAGCATAGAGACCATGGCGTGCCCCTTCCGGCCGCGCGGGTCCAGCGAGGACAAGTTGCTCTCGTTGAGCTCCGTGGGGGACTTCTTCGTTGCTGACCGAGGGACGAAAGTAGTCTTGATTTCCAGATCGGGAGTGAGGGGCGAGCGGGGCGAGACAGGCGGCAGGTTCAAAGCGGCAGGAGGGGCCTTCAGGCCAGGCCTGGTGGTAGATACACCGTTGGACGGGCGCAGCACTTCCTGCTTGCGTAAGAAAGCGGGAAGTGGGGCGCGGCGGGGCCCGTTCTCGTCCTTCGCAGCTTGCTTCTGGGCCGTCAAGCGCGCGGTGATCTGGTCGAGGGTGGGCGGGCGTTTGTGCGCACCAAGCGACGGAGTGGTGGGTCTCGTAGGAGTGCTGGGAGACTTGCGGCACTTGTCCTGAGGCACGCGGAAATCGACCTGCTCCACCCACGGGTCCGCCGGGGGCCAAGACATGCCGTCCGCGACATACTGGTAGCCCATCTGCTCGTACAAAGCAAGCGGCGAGACGAGGCCCGGCGAGGGTAGCGAGTAGTGAAAGACAGCAGGAGACTCCGGGGGAGTTTTGGGGAGCATGGTTGCCGAGGGTGAAGGTGGCGCCTGCAGCTTAGACAGAAATACTGCGCGTCGCTCCACTGCGAGCTGATGATGAGCGGGTGGCACATCTTAAATGAGAAGATGTACTTACTCTGCTTGCCTTTGTGAACCTTGAGCGCGATTTCCTTGCGTAAGTCGGGACCCTTCTTGCCCGTGCCGGAAGCATTGCGCTCCCTCGTCGCCGCCAAGAGCGCCTGGAAGCGCTCTTGTTCAAGACCCTTGGCGGTCGTCTCTGGCGGCCGCAAAGGCGACGGTTGCCTATGGAACCGAGGCGAAACCGTCGGCGGGGGCGTGAGGAGCGTCGCCCTGTATCCATCGCCCTCCTCGCCATCCGTGGATGAGTCGAACTGAGCGGAGAAGGGAGAGAACGGCTCGGGGACGGGCTCTGGCTCTGGAGCGGGAGAGATGCTGATCTCGGGGACAAGGTCTGAACCAGCAGAGAGGCAAATCTCAGGGAGGGGGGAAGTGGCGAATTCCATGATTGAGAAAGTAACAGGTGTATGTTGAGAAAATCGGAGAAAATGGAATTAGATGGTGACCGGCACCAGAGATTGAGTAGAATGTGGCAGACAGGAGCAGGAAAGAAGAAAGGACGCTAACCACGCCGAGCGGGAGAGGAGAGCAAGAAACGAGAGTGGGGCAGTTGGTGACTATATAGCGGTAACGCGCAACAACTGCAGCTGTGCTCCCCCGGCTAAATATCCCCTGCAAAGTCGTGTGCCCATCAACAATCCCTTCTCGGCATTACGCAATGGTATCCCGCCCGCTTTCGTTTATCAGGATCTGTCCTGGCCTTCGCGCAAGAGGCGAAATCCAGGCCTCGCTTTTGGACGCAAACGCGGAGGCAATTGTTGCTCAGGTGAGTGTATCCCTGTGTATCTATATCTGCCATGGTAACGAAGCCCCGACCGTTGCTTCTTCAAAATTGACAAAATTCACCAGACGGGGAAATAAGTAAATCTGATGCAGGTATAGGATCGCCTCTTGCCGATTCCAGCCCTGCAGCCAGTGCGTTCATCGGCATCCAAGCTCTTGCCATCACGCGTCAGCGTGCAAGTATACAGAAAGGGTACACCCTTACAGGCCTACAAGGTCCAGCGCCAGCGCATCATGAGCGAGGTACCGTTAGGCGCGTATTACAGTCCAGATCCTGCTTATGTCTTTGTTCACAGCGTTTGATACAGTTTGCCGGTCTATTTGTGAAACCTGTGCAACTGTATGCCCAATGTCTCCGGTGCACTACTTATACGTGACCTCACATATATCTGGTATCTAGTACTGCCTGGACCATATTTGAAGACGGATCTTGTTGCATGGGTAGAGCATGGTTGCAACATTCAACGGACCTTCGCCTTCAGGCTATCCCCCCTCACACGAGCCTCGACATCATATGTGTGGAGGCGAAAATCTAGTCTTAAAGAAAGCCATGCATGTGGCATCAGTCATAATCAGTCTGTGACAACGGGGTCGGCCATGGATAAGGCCATGGGGATACGCCGCGAACACAAGGGGAACAAGGTGCTGCTTGCACCCATTGATCGATCAATCGCAGGGCCACTAAACGTGCAACATACGATGATCGTTTGAGCAATGGGCCCGTATTAATCGCGACGAAACCCGAAGGGACTGGGCATCCTGCGATGTATACACAGGTGCATGACGACCCCAGTCAGTGACGTTAGAAACCCGAGCACTCACCGGTACTCATCACTGACACTAGCATTGGTTGGAACGAGCGCTTGAGATCGTCATGATTTTATGAAACGGTCTGGGCATATCGCGACCTGGCCGACCTTCAGGTTATAACAAGCCATGCAGCAATCTAGCTGGGGTGAAGCAAAAATATGTTGCTTGGTTTTACTTGGTTACTTGAAGAGGGTCGAGCTTGTGGCTTACTGCCGCAGCGAAAAAAAAGGAAGCTGCAGAACTTGTGCAGAACAGCAACTCTGTTCAACCTACAGTAGAATACACTGCCACAAAACCATCTCTATGAGATTAGAGACCTTTAACCTTCGCTGCCTCGGCCAGCTTCTCCTTGAACAAGGCCTCTGCCTCCGTCCAGACACGCGCATTCTTGCGATCGGGGAACTCCAGAAGCGATGACAGCAAGTCAGCGCTGAATTGCTCCGACGCCTCACGCGGAAGCAACGTCGGGAGGTGATCGATGGAAATAACCGAGAGTGGCGGGTTTCCAGATCTATCAATCGAACCGAAGAGAAGTCAGACGAATGACACGAGCAAAGGGTGAGAAGCCTCGTACCCAACGTCGACTGGCACAGTTGGCTCAGGGAAAGTGGTGTTGATGGAGTAAATGGGAATGGGGTTGTTGGGGTTGGTCGTGTCACAGCTGACGTCCACGACAACGCGCAAACGACGAGATGGTCCTGCGGCACGGATCTGCTCCTCTGTGATGAAGAAGGGAATCTTGGACGTGAGGTATATGCAATTGATGAAGATGTCGACATCAAGGATCTCCTGGAAGGGACCGCCCTTGGCCGTCTCGGCCATATCCCACTTCAGGATGTTTTCCCTGTCGCGAATGATCAGACGACGAGACGTCAAAAAGCCTGGAATGAAACACCCACTCTTCCAGACCGATCTTGCGGAACAAATCGACGGCACCACGTCCACAGCGGCCGAGGGCGCCGATTACGAGGGCCTTGAGGCCCTTACCGCTTCCGCCCAGCTTTGCCTTGACATCCGCGACCATCGCCTGCTCGTTCACATAAGGTACGAGGCGACCAAGGTTCTTCCCCGACTTCTCCGCCGCAACTGCGAGCGCGCCCGCGGCAGCGCCGGCGAATCCAGCGTGGAAACCGAATGCGGCGACGCGCCTGCCGGTCGCGTCGGTGAGGAACTCGAGATCGTAAAGCGTCCCATTTCCCCGATGGAAACGCGCGAGGACGGACGACCAGCCGGCCTGCTGCTTGTAGCAATGCGCGAACTGGATGTGGGTATGCGGGAGGGGCGCGTCGGAGACCGGGAGCTCCTTCAGGCCGATGATGGGTATTGATGTCGGGGCATTTGGCCAGGAGTTGTGCTCTACAAGCTCACAGGCGACACTAGGGTGCTGTTGGGTCAGTCGGAAACAAAGTTGGATCTGATTACTTACGCCTCGTACTCAGAGTCGTCGAAGATGCGCTGCTCGTCGCGTTCGACGTAGATTTTGAAGCCCGCGTCAAGCAGCTGCTTGGCGGTCGTCGGTGTCAGAGCAGCCCTGTGCTCGAACTCCTTCTTCTCACAACGCAACCAGAACACCTTTTCGGACATGGTGGGTGATGCTCTGGCGATGAAAGGGAGGGAGATGAGTTGCGATATCGAACCCGTCAAGTCTACTATAATTTACTTGACTCGACACGAAAATTAAAATCCAAAGTCGGCAAGTTGCGGTCACGTGACTCCAGTGGTTCGTCCCGTGATGGGAAAGCAATTATCTTCTTCTCACGCTTAGCATGGCCATGAAAAGTCAGACGAGTACCTCTCCCCGGCGAGAGGAGTATTTAGTAGGCAGTAAGAACTGGAATTCAGTACCGTTCGGGTGGACAGCAGCGTTAGCATGACAGAGTTATACAAGAAATTCAGCATTCGGTAATACGAAGTTGATACTTTCATTTGGTATCGCATGCGTTCTAATCGAACTGATCCATCCTCGTGGATTACTTATAGTCGTAAGGGTCATGAAGAGGCACAAACCACTATCCCACTGCCCGTAATTCTATGCTCTCCCGGACTCGTAGTAGCCCTTCGCGACGTCTAACTTGCCCTTCTCAAAGCGCTCAAATGCACTTGTCGCCGATCCGACCGTAACGTGGTCCTCTCCCCGTTGGAGACCTTCCATGGCAGCCGAGGTAAAAATTTCAAGCGGCATCCAGAACTTGGACAATTTCTCTGACGTTCCTTGATCTGCGGTAGTGTGGCGTGAGTGAGAGCAAACGAAATGGGGAAAGAACGGACGGTCATGAAGCTCGGACTCGACCAATCTGCACGGCGTGTCAGTAGACATCCGGATCGAGGCGAATTACTACGTACGGCGGACTGATTTCAATTACATGAATATTCTTCTCCCGCAGTTGGACATTCATCGACAGGCTGAGACTGTGTAATGCCGCTTTAGTAGCGGAATAGTTAGGCACCCACGGAGCAGGCACTATTCCAAGGCCAGAAGTAATGGGTATAACGAGGCAACGATGCCCTTGTTCCTAAAAGCCACTGAAGTAAGCGACGATCGATAAAAGTATAGCAAGACTCACGCCGAGTTTAAGAAAATGCGGCACGAAGCACTTGACCATCATGGTGATAACAGTCGCGTAATTCAAGTTTATTTCCGCCAAAAGCGCTGTATGCGGCGTCGTGTGACCGAGGGCAATCTGTCGAGGGAAACTGCCTACCGTCCAGGTCTATTGATTCCGGGTTGCGGAAGTCTACGACATGCTGAACAGCAGCGGAGAATACGACAGCGTCAAGCTGCCATTGAAGCTATGAGGACACAATTACGAAGCGCGAAACAAAGTGGATACCATACCTCGGGATAGGTATCAATGATATTTTGAATCGACTGGACCACATCATCTCTCGAACCACCGATGTCCAGTTGGACCGCCGCCATCTTTCCTCTTCCGTCCTGCTCACTGAGTGCAGCGAGCTCATCCAGCCTGTCTTGTCGACGCCCGGTCACAATCACGGTCGGACGAGATGGGAGGGCATGAATGCTCAGAGCCAAAGCCCTGCCAATACCAGCGGTTGCGCCGATGATAAGGACACACTTGGAGTTGTTAATGCTGGGCATGAGCAGAAGAAGAGACGAGAAAACGGAGCTGAGAAGGCGAAAAACCTGCATAGAGGCATTGCGCCTAACTATATATGCCGGCGGGCGTTCGGAATTGTATGGAGTAGATATGAGATACACAGAGGGTAGTGACGAGAAATCGGCACCAGCATGTTGGCTTCTGAATTGGCCGAAGACCACGACCGCAGGAACGGCGGAGGATCACACGGACTTGCCGCTTTACGTTCCATCAGGACTTGCCGCCGGGCCGCGGCCTAGTGGTCGCCGCGGCAGAGTAGAAGCGCAGTTTGTGCGGCTCCTGAGTTCCCCAGGGGCCGCAATTGCACGCGCACGTGCCCTCATGCAATCGCCACACCACGACCACCCATCCGACGACGAGAACGAGGTCCAGAGTGAAACCTACCATTCCTTCGAGGCCGACTCTGACACAGAGGAGATCCAGTCCGAGGAATCAGTACGGGTGCGTGCTCTCATCGCCTCGTCGCGCGGCGATCTCATCGGTCTGCAGAACTGCTTGCGAGATGCTGAGCAGCTCAAACAAGAAGGAAACGAGTTCTTTCGGTCGAGTTCGTGGAGCGATGCCATGATGGCTTACCGCAGGGCTCTGGTACGGATCCCCGCAAGGAAATTCAGCCGCGACAAGGGGAAGGGCAAGAAGAGGGACGTGTCTCCGCCGGAGGACCGTGAGGAACTCTTCCCCAGAGCCTCACCGGAGGAAGACACAAAGCCGCTGCCGCTGACTGGCCTAGACCTAGAATGTGCCAAGGCAAGGGCGATTCTGAATGCGAACATCGCAGCATGTCACGTAAAACTCGTAAGGCGGCCTTCTGCCTGTCTCTATCCATTGATGAACATCACCGTGCCCTGTCCAGGGTGAACACGAGGAAGCTGTCAAGGCATGCACCAAAGGTTTCTCGATTGTTCTGCTTCTGTTTTCTCACCATACTCACCGAGCTGCCCGCTAGCGCTCGAAGATGATCCCTCGTATGTCAAGCCCCTTCAGCGCCGTGCCCAGTGCAATGAGCGCATCGGATCGTGGACAGCTCTCAGCGCCGCCCAAGAAGGTACGCGCAGAAACTAGCTGTCTCATCTTTCCCAACCGATCTCCCGTAGATTATAAGAAGCTTGTGACACTGCTGCCGCCGTCTTCGCCGCAAGCGAACGAAGTTCAGCGAGCCTTGCGTTCATTGGGACCTCGCGTAGAGGCTGCGCAAAAGCTAGAGATGGGGGAAATGATGGACAAGCTGAAAGGCATGGGTAACAGTATACTCGGTATGCATTTGCTGTCTGATTGTCGCCGAGCTTCATTGATTGTTCCGCAGGGAAATTTGGGCTGTCGACGGATAACTTTAAGTTTGAGCCGAACGGGCAAGGCGGCTATTCAATGAACTTCGCTCAATAAGCCGCCCTCTACTTGGCTCTAGGTACTGCTCTCTTACTGAATCACTAGATACATGTACGATAGATACCAAGGTGAATTCAACGAATGCGCGGGTCTGGCGATAATATCAAGGGAATCACATAAATTAAGCATGCCATTAAATATAAATTTAGCGCTAAAACGCAGACGTGAGGCTTGTCGGGCAGTCGACTTGCGGCCTGCTCACCAAGCGGACGCTGGCATTGGTAACGTCGAACCATCACTCTAGTGAGGTCATGGGGTTGCGGAACCAAGTCCTGTCCTTCCAAGGCCATACCTGCGTGGAAAGATCAGCATTCTGTCATTGAAGAGAAAAATGGACAGACCCTGGCAAGGACTCGGCCATGCACAAGTGACAGGGGTATTGGACCATGTGCCCGGGAATCTCGAGACCATGCGGCATTATCACCAGCGACCCACAGATGACCTTTCGGGACCACGACGTGCTCCGTGCTTGGCGCATATTCGCCACTCGGGTCAACACAGATAATGTCACCCGGAAGCCCCAGTACACGCTTGCATACGAGAAAGTCCATATTGAGTGGTGATACGTAGGTGATTATGTCTCCTCGTCGAAGGCCTTCTGGATTAAGGCGCATTGATAGCAAGTCTTCTAACACCCATTCACCAGACTCGCCAAGAGTGGGAAGCATAGATGGCCCAGAGGTCTGCGCTCAGCATGAATTCAATTCTAGGAGAGTTGTAAAGCACAGAAAGACTTGCCGCCCGTATAAAGATCCCATAGTGGCTCCATATATGTCCAAAGCAGAAGAAGTTGAAGGTCTAAAAAGCGGTCAGGCTGGATAGTATGAGTACATCGGGTAACTCACATGTAGAGCTATCCAGCCTGCATTCCGTAAAGTCAATGCCGCCTTGACGGCCTGTAGTAATAATTGTTACTCAAATCTACATAATGCGAGATTCCCCTGCGACTCACCCTGAACTTATACAAAGCCCATGGCCTTGTAAAAGGCTTCGGTCCGGGGTCTGCATGTATTCGCGCGTATCGTCGAAAGAGACCAAAAGGCTTCTGCATGAACAGCGTAGAGACCGGGGCGAAGAGACACCCAGATCAACGAAAGGCGCCCCTGGAAGACAATCGCGAGTGAGTGCAACTACAGTATGACACTGTCTCTGGATAGTCCAGTCGCTGACCTCACACAGAAGACAGAACTCGTTCCGTGTTTGAGGCCTACAACGTCGATGAGAGCCTGAGATGCGTCGAAGGATTGTGAGTTATGGTCCTGCGGACAGTCCGCCTTCGCTCTGACACGGTCCCTGGACCACGTAAGCCGAGCATATCCCACGATCAGGACTTCCAAGATCTTGACCACAAACTCACTGATGTCTTCGTTCAAGCGGAAGTCGACTGCGAAACAAACAAATCTGCCAGTTGGCACTCGTGCATCTCCGGCAACTCCGTCTACAATCATCACTTCCACGGGGATACCTTCCTTAGATGACATACTCGGAGGCGGGCTCCCCCTGTCGTGCTCCCTGCTTGTTCTCGCCCCCGACCCGCATTCCGCGTACGGGGAACTCGTGCAAAAATATTTTATAGCACAGGGACTCGCCTGCGAACAGCAAGTCTGCGTCGTGGATGACAATGCAAAGAAGTTCGTCTCCGAGTGCATGTGGATGCCGGGTTCGTCCCTTCCGTCCACACCGAACCCCGAAGAAGAAGGCGAAGAGGCACAGGCCGAGACCGAGGAGGCAAAAGTCAAAATTGCATGGCGGTACGAACATATGAAGCAGTTTCAGACGACTGTTTCGGCGTCTAATCAGTATGTGAGTTCCCCTTGCGTCGACGGGCCATTGAGGTAGAAATGTGTTCGACGCTTTGCTGTTCCTAGGTCTGCAGCCGAGGAGTTCTGCCATACGTTCGATCTCACTTGCAAAATCCCGGCTGATCTCCTGGAAGATGCGGTAAATGCGTCGAGTTTGCGTTTCATTGGCGTCTCCAGCGGCCGCCCGGAAACCAACCCGACAGCCGCGATCCTTGACGAAATATGCAAGATATTGGAAGAGTCAAGCCCTGCAAAGCCCATTCGCATATGCATCCCAGCTCTGGCCTCACCGCAGTGGGGAGATCTTGAAGCACAGGTAGGGTTCCCTTCCGTTTTGTCCAGCACTTTGACCGACGAACGCCATCAGGATATATTGCACTTCCTGCATCATCTACGGGGTCTTTTGAGGCACTATCCGCATGCAACCGCAGCAGTAGCTTTGCCTCCGGATATCTCAAATGATGGATGGGGCGGTCAGGGCTGGGACCAGAAATTGAGCTGGCTTTCCGACGCTTCAGTAATGCTAGCGGCTTTCACGGGTATGTTTACGATCACATATGACCGTGTATACGCAGATTTTTGATTGCGCCGTTCTCAGCCGACCCATCCCTGTCCACCCTGTTTCCTTCCCATCACGGTCTTCTAAGCATTTACACAGTGCCATCGCCTCACACACTTCTTCCCCCAAGCGATCGTTTCTCGGTTCTTCGTGGTATCTCGTCGACATCAGCTTCGTCTGGAGGCGGCGAGAATAATTTAGCATTCAAGTGCATGCGGAAGCGCCTCGTTTTCGAGACGCTGCACCTGGATGTCGAAGGAGGCGTTGGCGAGCGTCGCACAACCCCGGCCATCAATGCTAGCAACCTGCAAGAGGTTGCACAGGAAGATCATACACATATGGTAACAGTGCATAAACATGCGGCTGCGTCGTTGGAGATTGAGCTGGAGGAAGCGCGCAAGGGGGTCGCATTTATCAAAATAGGCGATGCAGAAGTAGAGTCGGGGCCGAAGCCTGCAAAGGCAAAGAAAAAAGTAGCGTTTCGCGCAGATAGACCAGATCTGTACGATTTCTAGATATATCACTATCATCGCCGTGTAATCCATCCATCATCTCAATGATGATGTGGTGCTAATGTGCGCAAGGAGACTGAACTGCGACGTCTGGACGGTCGTGTATGTAAAATTTTCGGTGTGTCAGTCGTGAGAATTACAAGCAGCCGAAACCTTGACTTTTGAGAACATCCTAACCCCGGCTCCTCAATCATTTTTACTCGCACTCGTTCCCTGAGCATACGCAACGCACAGGCGTGTTACGAGCTCCCTGCTCTCTTGAAACTCTTCGCTTTTGCCCTGGGTTGCATCACGAACTTCATTTAGTCGAGGGCGGCCGACGTCCCATCAGCTGTTGCCAAGCAGTTGGCGCTCGCATATAGCCCAAGTCAGCATAGAGATTGAGGTCTGCAGAGATTGCTGTTCACCATCAAGGCGCTGATTGACACCGACGCGCAGTTATAGTGGCCGGAAATCCACATTTAGTGTTTTCGCGATGCAGGTTCACCATTCGGCAGACACTACAGACGGACTATCTCCAGGGCTCCCCAACCCGTTCAACTCACCGCATACCGGTGCATTCGGTGATTACGACAAGCCGCTGCCGGCAGTACCGGCGTTGCGCGAGGACTCAGACGGGACTCAGACGGAGCTCGCAGACGGGGACGAAGGGATGCGGGGATCATGGATAGACTTGTCGCAGGACTCGGGGAGCATCAGTGAGTTGGCAGCACATTCTCTGAGGACATGGGCGGTGGAGGCTTGAGGCTGAGGGACGGGGCACGCGGGTTCTGGCAGATGGTTGGTTGCCGGTTGTTGTCCGGATTTGGCATCTGGTTTGATTCACGGACAGCTTGGACCCTTCTTCTTGACTACCC
>SFCI01000341.1:0-24641 GCA_004681135.1 Hericium alpestre | reverse complement strand
CTACGGTCTCTCGAGTTTTTTCGAGTTTTTCGAGTTTTCGGGAGTTTTGGGATTTCGCCGCGCGTTCAGGCGCGCCACGCAAGGTTTCCTGAAACAGCTGTATTTGGCCGTCGCTTCGGACACTAAGCGCTGGCATCAACGGTGGACATGATATTGAAGCCACATTTCGACCATGAAGCACTCCCGAATCTCCCATTTTGTTTCATGCGAACACTCAGGACTTAGCAGTAGGTGTTGCGGACATGGAACAAGACAAGATTTCCACCGCATTCGCTGTGATCTTGGTGGTAGCGCTGATTGCATATCGCTGTGGAGAACAACGGAATCGGCTGGTGTGTAATACACTCGTTTCCGGAGAGATTGCTTTACCAACTGCTCCTGACCAATGTCCTGTTGGAACAGGAACACATCCCGACCTTTGGTTCCGATGGCCTATTTGCCTCGTACTTGACAGCTTTGAGATACCTTAAGGAGGCACCCGTTGTTTTGCAGGAAGCCTATGATATGGTACGCTCTCTTGCGAACATCGATTTATAGGCAGACCCATTGGCAGACTTTGGGCAGTACAAGGGACGTGTCTTCCGGATACCTCAGTTGTCTGGCTGGCTGGTCATAATCACCGGCGACACCTTGGTTGACGAGCTTCGACTCGCTCCTGAACAGGTGCTATCGCTGGAAGCGGCAGCAAACGATGTGAGTCCAGTAACGTCACTATTGTGTTTCCGTCTAGACTTTCTCTTGATTCCAGATTTTGCAACTGAGATACACGGTCGGGCGAGAGACGCTCGAGAACACGTTTCATGCCGACGTCATACGCCATACGATGAACAAGAATCTCTCCAATATCCTACCCGATGCCGTCGATGAGATAGGCACTTCATTGTCCGATGAGATAGATACCAAACTGTCCTCTTCAGGTATAGATGAGCGTGGTGCATGGCAGTATGTTGCTAACACTTGTTCTTCAAAGTAGACTGGACGTCTCTGAAGGTCGACGACGTCTTTCTGCGGGTGGTATGTCGATCCAGCAACAGGACTTTCGTTGGCCTCCCGCTTTGTGAGTCACTCATACTCTAATGCGAAATTTTACGTTAACCAAAAGAAGGCCGTGTCAAAGAATATTGCTCTATCAACATTCAATTCGCCGTCAATGTCCTCATTGGCGCATTTTTCCTCAACCGCTTTCCGGACTTTATGAAACCGTACGTTTCGCAAGTGTCCACGATGAGTTACACGCTCATATTCGTTCAGCATGCTGGGCACTATATTTACAACGGTGTCAGGATCTCATCGCAAAGTGCTCAAGCATCTCAGGCCGCTCATCGAGCATCGCAAAGCGAAAATAGCACAGTACGGCCCAGAATATCCTGAGAAGCCAGTAGGCATCCGGTCTTTCACGACGCAGTCTCGTCACTCTCTGATTGGCCTATACCAGAACGATTTGCTTTCATGGCTGATGGACGCGGCGCCGCCCAAGTACAGTTCTACAGAAAGCTTAGCTCACCGTCTTCTGAGTTGCAATTTTGTCGCTGTGCATACCACGTCAACAGTAGGCCCAACATTTTCTTCACACTACATAATCAAATGATTAAATCCTCTAGTCCTTCCTGCACGCGTTATACAACCTAGCCTCCAAACCCTCTTACGCTGAAGCTCTCCGCGACGAAGTTCTGACCACACTGGGAACAGACCCAACAGGCTGGACACATAAAGCGTTCGATGCCTGCTGGAAGCTAGACAGCTTCCTCAAGGAGTCAGCGCGTCTCAGCACAGTCGGCGCACGTACGTGCCACGGCACCACACCATCGCTCCACTCCCCGTCTGACGCCCGAATAACAGTATCCTTCACCCGCAANCAATGCGCACGTACACGTTCCGCGACGGGACGGTCATCCCGGAGGGGACAACAGTCGCAGTCGCACAGACCGCGACGCATCGTGACGAGGCGTACTACCAGAACGCCAGCGACTTCGACGCATTCCGGTTTTTGCGCCTGCGCGAGACGGCAGCTGGAAAGCAACGCGAAGACGTCGACGACGCACAGGGCGAAGGCGGAGACTGGCGCCATCGCCTTACAGGCACGGGCCTCGGGTTCCTGCCCTTCGGAGGTGGGCGGCATGCATGGTTCGTACTGTTTTCGTCGAGGATGAACACTTGCTAATGCTGTTCGTGCATGCTAGCCCCGGAAGATTCTTTGCAGCTTTGGAGCTGAAGTGCATGATGGCGTATGTCCTGCTGAGGTACGATGTGAAGATGGCTGATGAGGGCATCAGACCGCGAGATCAGTGGTTCGGTCCCTTGTGTATCCCAGGAGGACATGCCAACGTCCTCTTCCGGCGAAGAGCATAATCGTACATGCCATGCTTACGTTCTCTTCGGGTCAAACTGCCATGGTTTCAAAGAGCATATCTTACATGGATTCGAGTGCCGCGGCGAACGTATGTATGCAATGAAATCAAGGCGCTGATTCTGCCCTCTCTTCAGACTGAGCGACGCCATCTGCTTCAGTCCCAGCGCGCTTTTTCCACCACTAGAACGGCCAACGTCAGCAATATGGACACGTGCCGAAGTCTCTTCAAAGAGGCGCAAGCCGGAGTGTGAGTCGTACCTCAGCTGCTTCGTGAATGGCGTCTTCGATGCTAACTTTTGGCTGGTATCCTAAGACATTGCGAGCCTAACATTCTCACACGTCAGTGAAGCAGAATGTTCCATATCAGGTTGCAACGTGCCTTGTCAATATTGTACCACTGGGTGATGCTCGTGAACAGGACAGCATATCGGTTGAACTCGGTAGTGCCTCGAGTAAGCCAGGCCCAAAACTCGGCAACATACGCCATGCAGAGTGCCAACCAGACAGGAATCTTGGTGACGTTTTTTGGGTTAAGATCCGCGGCGGGCGCTCCGAGTTCACGCCAGATCTTCCGAGTTACGTCCCACGAAGGCATGGGAGTTCCGTTCGTTATGAAGAAAACTTGGCCTGCAACTGATGCGTCCGAGAAAGGAGCATCCACTCCGTTTGGTGGCAGACGATCGGCCGCCAGCAAATGGGCATCCGCGACATTTCCGACGTACGCCCAGTCGATAAGGTTGGTATTGTTGCCAATCTGGACTTTGTGCTGACCTTCAGCAAGAGCACGGACCATACGAGGGAGAAGCTGTAGATCTCCGGGCCTGTAGACATAAATTCCAGATTTAAAAGGATAACGCATACCGCGGCGACACGTACCCAATCATCCCGCACGGGCGTAGTGCCACGGTTCGTAACCCATCGCCATTCGCGCTGAGGATCAGGTTCTCGGCGACGGCTTTGGTGTGGTGATAGGCGTCGTAGCCCTTCTGGGGGATCGGCGCCTGGCTCTCCGAGACGCCATGCAGATCGGCTCCCGTCCAGACCACCCCGGTCGAAGATGTGTAGATGAGTTTATGGACCGATGACTGTTCGCAAGCTTTCAACAAAGTCTTTGTACCAGCCACGTTCACTCGAGAGTAGATGTCCCCAGCCAGACCGTGAATGGGGGAAGCAGTGTGAAACACAACGGTGGTGCCGTTCTGGATGTTCTTGTCAGCATATATGATAGCCGTATCGAAGAGGACGAGCTCACCTGGCTTATCGTCACAAGGAGCTTGTCGAAGTCGCAGATATCCCCCTCGATATACAGGACATTCTGGATCCGTTCGCGCGACGCTGGCACTCTCGGGTCATACACTGCTACATGCTGCTCGCCCCGATCGACGAGAGCCTGGACAATGTGCGATCCCAAGAACCCAGCACCACCAACCACGAGATAGTGCGCTGGGGAGTCGGAGGACATGTTGTTGAAGGAACGCTTGGAGAGGCGCTCGACGGGATGTCTCTCACGACGTCGGGCCACAAATAAAAGGTGTTTTCGATGAAATCACCCGTGGAAGGGAACCCTACACTGTGTGATCTACTTGTGATGCACACCCTGTCTTCGATTCAACCTTCACCTCCACGTATCATGATTAAGATGTGCTCCCACGCATGATGATCCTGGACGACAAATCTTCAGTGAAAAGACCACGACAGTCGGCGTTAGGCACAGCAGAACGATCAGAGACATGAAACAGGGAAGCAGATGGATTCGGGAGGTGTGAGCGAATATTCCGAGCGCTGAGAGTGGAAGGAAGCCTGGAAGCACTGCGTTGTTTGGCGCTCATGAGGTACAGCCAAAGCCTGTTTCTCAGATGAACGGTGTCTCACTATCTTCAGGCAATCCGGAAGCAATCGTATCTACGCTCAACCCTCGAACTCTGTCGCATCTATCTGACACACTAATAAATATATACTGCCAAGCTCCTACGTGCTACAGCCGTCGCAGTATCCATATCTTGGAATCGGCGCATTGTCTACGAGCCAGAGTATCACAGCGAGTTCTGGATGAGCTCTACCTTGCTCACGCTACGTGGTCGGGCGACGGAAGCAAATGGAAGTGGTTCACTGTTTTCTTTCTCTTAGCGACGAAGGGTCCAGCAAAAGAGGTCGACCATACCGTGAAACCGTCTCGCGGTACTGAACTTTCGGCGCGGACGCACTGGAACCATCCAAATTTTCTGGACACGACAAAGTCAGGGTCGTCAGAATTGTTGTGATGTTCATCCATAGCACTTTATCCGCAAGGGTATTTCCAGGACAGACCCTGCCCGAGACTTATCCTCAATCTTATCACAACTTTAGTTGAGAAATGTTTGAAGAAACTCACCTGCGTCCGAACCCGAATGTGATCGATATAGGATCTGGAGCGCTCCTATCTTGATGACGTTCTGGTATAAATTCCTCGGGACTATCGTACACCGCTCTATCATGTAATATGCCCCTGGTAAAAGGAAAGATGAACAGAAAATACGTTGAGCTCAAATGGCGCACCTACATAACATTGGCAGTGATGATTGTACCTGCCGAGATTCGGTATCGATTCTTGTAGACACAGTCCTTGTCCAAGACGTGAGGAAAACCTGCAGTTCAAATGTATGAAAGGCTTCGGAGATAATCGAGCTAACTGAGCGCCATACCGAGAGGCGCAGAAGGTTGCCATCGATAGATTTCTTTCAAGATACAGTCAATGTACGGTAGAGCAGGGCGATCAGCAAAATCTGGAAGCCGGTCTCCGATTACAGAGTCAATCTCGGCTTGCGCTTTGCGTTGGACATCGGGAAAGAGAACCATAGCTAGGACAAAAGTCGAAAGAGCTGAGATCGTCTGATGGACTGCGTCAAGAAGTTCAGTATTTGCAGGTGGGATCATGTGTCGCTGCCTACCGCCCCAGAGCCAGCTAGATACGATGTTCAGTGCTGATGTTGTTGTTGTGAAGACGGTTCGTTACCTAGAAGTGCACTTGCGGCTGCCCACATGATGAGATCTTCGTCCTCGTTACCGCATACGGATCGACCCTCCATCAGATCTGAAAGCATCGACGGGAGCGCGTTGCCTGAATTCTGAGTTATACAATCTGAGTCAATTTATTGGAGCGACAATGGAGCTATGTACTCACGATTTTGTCCATGCCATTCACAAATGGTTCTTCAAGGATCTTGTTAACTATACCCCGCCCGAAATGGCGAGATGCTCGCTGAAACAGAGCGGGAAACCATGACTGAAGAAAACGAACTGGCACTATGTAAGTCAAGAATATCTCTTGATGTGTGAAGTGACACGGACACAATGGTATGACGGCAATTGTCCATGCGTCGGGTTGAGTCGAATGCTCAATCGCCTTCAGCGCCTCTTCAGTGAGCCTGAGATACGGCGCGTCCTGACGCGAAACCTCAAATCCATAAGCAATACGCATGATGACGATATTCACTGCTCTGATACAGAATTCAGCATCTGAGCGAGGCAACAGCGCGGCGAACATACCGTCGGAGCTCATCAAGGGCATCACATGGGCGCTCAGAGAGCCTGCTGACGAGAATGACTGCGCTGCGTTGGAGGTCAAGGTCGTATTTGATCAGAGCATTGGGGCTCAATGTCTTGTGTAGTAGTTGGCGTAAATTCTTCGCACGCTCGCCTACCGACATGGGAAGTGAAGGGTCCCACCCCATCCTATATATGTCCCGTAAATCGTAGTTCGTCCAGTTTATAAAGACCGAAAGCCTACTATACGAACATGGAAGCCAATATGAACCTCGGTCTGCCAGACGAGATCCAAGACTGCTGATTGAGGAGCTCGTTTGCTGCTGAAAACGAGCTGATGATGATCCAATCTTGGCCGAAAATACGGCCATACACAATCGGACCTGCGGATCGTGGACTTAGCGACTAACGGTCGACATATGTGGCTGATAGAGGACATACCATGTTTGTGTACCCAGCGAGCTACCGCCTTCCGGAGAGGTGTCGAAAGCTGATAAGCGTTACCTATGACTGGAAGCGGAAACGGACCCGGAGGTAAGTGTCTTCTAGCAAAGAACTCCCAGATAGTCCAGGAGAGAAAGGTCGCCACGGCGACTTCAACCCACAGGCCGAGATACGTCTTCAGAATCAGCATGTTACGGGACCGGAGCTGCGCGCCGGAGACTTCTGTGCCTCCACTTCATTTCTCAGTATTTATACCGAACCAAAGTCCTGGATGAACTGCGTGCCAGTGAGAAAGCTGATCTACAAACAATATCGATTCAACTGTACACTGCACTTACATAGGTTTCCATGTGGTTGTATGCGTAACTAATGTTGGAAATGATACAGGTGGGCGACTCGTCAAGATCAACGGGATGCGACGGCATCCCGGATTTGTGAAGTTCGCCAATTTGTACAGGTCCATGGCAGCGTGAAGTCTGCTGTGCAAAGATGTGAAATTTGAGGGTTCCGTGCATGTGGAGATCACCCATACGATGAGCTGTTCTAATATCATCATACCCTACTTCGAAGAGCGCTGCGACTTCATGCGGTAGAGACAGGGCACTGTTGAAGCGGTGAGACAGGAAGCAATCCAGATGATTCTGTCGTCCGACGTGCTCGTCGTACTCTGAAACAGTGACGGCGGCAGTGGCCGGTTGGCTGGTCTTGATAATCGATTGGCGCGCTCCTTCGCCAGAAGTTCTTCCAGCGTGCCAAGTGACGATTTGACATGATGACGAGATATCGGTCGGTCGCAAGATTTCAAGCTGGCGTTATTCATATTCTGACATTTATAATTGTATTCATCTCGTAAGGGGATCTGCATGTATCAAGTACGATTTTTCTTCACATTTCACCCATCTCCAGTTCTTCCGTATCAGGGTTATTCCTATAGACAATCACGGAAGAGACACGTCCCCTTGCGCGTAGGTCACGTCCTTCGGGTGCATCGAGTGAGGGATCTGATTCAGACAAAGGAACGGTATACGTGCCAAATGTCACATCGGTAGATCCAACCAGATTACGAAGGTTGAGAATGATTCTGCAAGTGATGACGACGGACGTGGCTCTTGATGGGTTTGTGAGGATGCCTTGCAATGCGGCGTGCTCCGGGGGAACATAGAGGTATAACAATAGACTGGCCACGGATAAACTACGATGGATGATTAGTACTGTTATTTATTGCGGACATGACGAGATGTGAAACAGCATTACCTAGCTAACACCGAGAAATACCAGAGGGAGTCTCTCAGAATGTTCTAAACAGAGCTTAGTTCGTCCAACTCGATCTGTGACAGACATCAATAAAGCAGCTAAAACCACTACTATTAGCGAGTGACGCACAGAAGAGAAGAGCTTTGTGCGTTGTAGTGAGACATATGAACACGTCGAACGCTACCGCGGAAGTGAATTGGATGATTCCCGCAGTACGAGGCACCCCTGCTATGGTGAAGACACACGAGACATGTGGTATAGGAATGGGTGCGACTGTGGCGGTTGATTCCCATGATTTTAACCAAGTGGATAAAGACCGAACAGCCAGATGGCTTACATTTTGTTTGGACTGTGGCGACGATGAGGCATCCGAGTAAGGCTAAAGTTTGCAACTGGTGAAACCTCTGTACGTCAGTCATATTTACTTTGAGGCAAGAGTAAGACTCACGACTGGGGCCGAGATGAATATCCAGAGAGCGTAACGTGATTGATTGAAAAGGGCATATGTCCTCATGGCCAAAACCGCTACCGACATCATAGATAAGCAATCAGTCGTCCGAGAACGTAATGGAGCTCACCGGTGACTGGGATGACAAGAATCATGGATGACCAGGCGTCGAACTCGTAGTATGTTCGACAAAACTGTAAAGCTCTGATGATAATGCGCATTGTGACAGGGCACTGACATGACTCACGTTGAGTGGAGCATCTAACCAGAGGTAGTCTGAAACGAGTCAAATGTATGCTGATGCCATGATTTCGAGAGAGACATACAGATGACATTAATGCCCATTTGAATGAGATTTCCATACCGCAAAAAGAGGTAGATGAATGTCCCCTTCGACATTTTTGATCTCTGTCCTGGAAACTTAATATATGATGGAGTCGTACAGAATATATGCTTACCCATATAAATTTATACTAAGCCGAGCAGATTGAGTATGCTTTAGGTTCGGTGTTCGAGTCGCAGCAGGCTTATGCATACCTCGCTTCAAACAAATTAGTTTCAGCGCGCGCAGGTTCAGAAGGTCTTGCGTACCTCGGAAAAGTTATGACTGTATCGTAGACGAGCAATGTAAGGCTTGCCACTGCAGCATTGTCATGTTGAGATGGATCGAGATGATGACGAAGACCTGACACTGACCTGTCAAATACTAAGTTTGCGTCAGGACACAAAACTACTTCATATAGTGTGCATTTGAAACTTACGTTCAATATTTGTAGATCTTTTTCTGCACTAACGAAGGCTGCAAGAGCAGCAGCGGCCGTCGCAGCAGTAGTGCTGGGATCTGTGGGATTCGCACTCATAAGGAGGAAAGCTGAAGAAGATCTTGCAAGTGATATGGCGAGATACGAAAGACACTCGAATCGAGAAGTCTTTACGGCGCTAGTCTATATATTTTGGAGAGAACCGTACCTTCAAGGCATCGACAGTACTGCACGATCTCGGCGCTCGGCGACTAAGGGTCCTGGCTCTCGATAGCTGTGGACTGACATGATAATCTGATCTAGCTTCGGCATATTCTTGATACAAGGAGCACGTCTGCTATTCTCGCATGGATGGGAGCTTTGACAGAAAGTGCGATCATCCAACCAGCGTCCATCATGAAGTTGGTTCCTTGTATGTGGTACCCACTGGCCGTCACACTGTGATACGTGAGATGGGGTAGAGCATCCGTGATGACACCTGATGAATAGTACAATCAGCTTGCCAGGATCCTCGAGCTTAACCATTGCGAATATGAAGAAACCCTACGAAGGTAACTGCATCTGCCACCATGTAAGCCTAGTAGACGGCACAGGGTGCATCGCTGCATGGTGCATGTGCATGTGCAGGCTCAAACACGAGCCTTAGTCTTCTGGTGAAAAGTCCCTCGAACGTTTGCTTCTGGCCGGGCACATGATGCGGGCGCTGTATCTGCTTGTCCGAGTGAATTCGATCTGAAAATGGGTCTCAAGGACGTTATGAGCACGAGCCTCAGAGTGGCGACTAGTCTCCCAAATACACGACGAGGAGCAAGGGCGGAGAAGAGCTGATGGTCATTTGTCTAATGATAGAGTCGCAAGAGGCTCAGGCGAACCCTCACGAACCTGGCTCGACGTTGAATGAACGTTGACCACTGGCAGATGAGACGGTCAGTAAGCCCTGGTAACTTAGGAAATAAGTATATTCCGGGTGTTTCCGGTAGTCTCTGACTCTCTCTGACCAGTCACTGTACTTAGATCACTGTGCGGCCGCGCGACCAGACACTCTAAGTCTACCTTCGTCCTTCACACCCGGTCTTACTTACGGCTTTGTGATGTCAATCTCAATGTCTTGACAAGCTTCGCTACTCTCATGTGCATTGAAACAGGCTGTGCCATCCTGGGTCTCAATCACCATCCTCAGAATCCGAAGCTGCTGGCGGCGCCTTTCGATTTCGACACCTTCCTTTGTACAGGAGTGCTCATCATGGATCAGCGGTATGTTAGGATCTTTCCGCTTCCTTCCTATGGTGGAAGTTTCTGGTGAGAACCGCGGATACCACGCATCAAGCACACAGGTTTGTTCTTGCAGGGTTCACACGAGTTGTTTCCGCGCCGCTCATTCTCGTTCCTCTGCGAGCTCAGTTCCTTAGGTGTCAACTAACAGTGCCTGCATATGGAGAGGGATAGTCTTTTCGTCGCTGTAGGGGCAGCAGTCCTCTTGATAGCTTTGTATCAATCGAGGGGTCGCAGAGTTGACCTGGTGCGCACCATTCCTCGAACTTACTCACAATGTCATGCTATCTTACTTGTAGGCCAAGATTCCGAACGTCGGATACCGAAGCCCACTTGCATCATTTCTGACCGTCATAAATTATCTCAGAGCGTCGCACGTCGTTCTGCGTGAAGGCTATCAGAAGGTTCGTCTGCCAGCGCGGGACATGTCTTGCGCTCATGCACCCGTTTGACGTGACTATCTGATCGGCTCCGTCTAGTATAAAGGTCGTATCTTCAAGGTGCCACAAATATCGGGCTGGCTGTTAATTGCCACTGGCGAAAATCTGGTCGAGGAGCTTCGCCAAGCTCCCGAACATGTTCTGTCAATGGAAGCTGCAATGTCAGACGCAAGTGTCGTTGCTTTTATGCTCTCCCTTCGCCTTTGATTCAGTTCTTACATTCTCTTAGATCCTGCAAGGTGATTATACGCTCGGGCGCGAAATACGGGAGAACTCGTACCAGATCGGAGTGATCCGTACGACCTTGAACAAGAATATCCCCGCTATTCTGCCTGATGTTGTCGATGAGATCGGCGCGGCACTTTCAGATGAGATTGACACTAAAGTGCATTCCTCAGGTTCGGCATTTTCACCTCAAAGTAAAGTTGCATCCGGCTGACATTGTCTGAGAATATTGGACTCCTTTGAAAGTCGGCGACTTGTTCATACGCGTGGTCTGCCGGGCAAGCAATAGAGTTTTTGTCGGTTTACCCCTCTGTGAGTGGGCTGTGCTTGCTGTAGCTCTAATCTTTGACCGCTTTTCAAGGCCGAAACGAAGATTACTGCAAGGTCACTGTCAATTTCGCCCTCAACGTCATGATCGGTTCATTTTTTCTCGGTTTGGTTCCCTCGTTCTTGAAACCGTACGTCCCAAAGCAACGTTGAACTCAAATGTTAATGACACCGACGTTGCGCAGGGCGGCGGGGAAGCTGTTCACGACTCTTTCTGGCTCTCATCGGAGGATATTCAAGCACCTCGAGCCAATTATAGCGGAGCGCAAGGCCAAAATAGCCGAGTATGGTCCTGACTACCCTGGAAAGCCTGTCAGTATCGATATCTACTCCACAGTATGGAGTCGTAGCTCAAGGAATTTGCTTAGAATGATCTTCTCTCCTGGTTCATGGATGCGGCACCAGCTCCCTACGACACTGCAGAGAGCCTAGCACTTCGCATACTCGACACCAATTTTGTCGCATTACATTCAACATCCATGGTAAGCTACCTCTTTCAGGGTTTCCATTCCATACTTACTAATATCTTTGAAAGTCTTTCGTTCATGCTTTGTATCACCTGGCCTCGAAGCCGTCATATGTAGACGCTCTCCGTGCCGAAGTGCTCGAGAATTTGGGCATAGAGTCTGCAGGTTGGACGCAGAACGCATTTTCCCATTGCTGGAAGCTTGACAGCTTCCTGAAGGAGAGTCAACGCCTGAACGGGCTCGGTGCTTGTGAGTTTTCCGCTCCAAGATAGGGTAGCCTCGTCACATCATCTTGCAGTGTCTCTGCCGCGCAAGGCAATGCGGTCTTACACCTTCCGCGACGGGACGACTATCCCAGAAGGCACTATGATAGCTGCAACGCAGACAGCGACCCACTTGGACGAGGCGTACTACTTGGATCCCGACGAGTTTGATGGATACCGCTTCTCAAAGCTCCGCGAGCAGGCTGTGGGAAAGGATCAGTCAAACAACAGTGATGAGACGGAGCAAGGACAGGATGAAGATTGGCGACACCGGCTTACTGGGACCGGTTCGGGTTATCTCGCGTTTGGCGGTGGCCGACATGTTTGGTATGTTCCAGCGATGAGGCCTGAGGAGCGATCGGAATCGCTGACAAAAGCGAATGTGACAGCCCCGGGAGATTCTTCGCATCTCTCGAGTTGAAGTGTATGATGGCATACATTCTTCTTAGGTATGACGTGAAGATGGAGAAGGAAGGGGTCAGACCAGCAGACCAGTGGTTTGGGCCTGCGTGCGTTCCAGACAGAAGCGTTAACGTTCTCTTCAGACGCAGAATTCAAGGTCTCCACAGTGCTTAGTTTCCAGGCTAGATACAGCATTTCATTCTATAATTGGCCTACTGTTATCCAAGCTTCTGATACATGAGGTCCGCATATTCAAGCTTACCTACGGCGAAGCTGTGGGCCGGTTTGCTGTGCCCACCCCCGGGCTGTAGTGCATCATCAGCGGTGAGGGCAGAACAGTATACGCACGACATAACTGACGCAGTCTTAACACCGATTGCATAGCACAGAACATCTTATGGATGGGCCCAAGGATACGTCGGTGTGATCATCAGCTCAGCATCCGTACCACGACGGGCAGTGATCTGTGAAGCTGGTATATGAACTAAGCAATGTTCTGGCGCTCTCGATAGCTGACCCTGGATGCCGCCTTCTTTTTGGATAGCCTTGTTTCAGCTCGGTGATACCAACAACTTCACATTGATAGGTCTGAAATCCGATTGATGTGATGTATGGCCAAGGACTGAAAACTTTTGATATCAGATTATCACGAAGAAGACGGGCACGGTCGTCCTTCCAATGGTCTTGACACAATTGACTATGTACTAGACTCCGACAAGGAACAATTGACTGAACCTGTTCGTACCGAAGCGCAAATTGCAGGCTCATGGAACGCCAGGAGATGCCACAGCTTCTGACGGACAGAATGTGAGACGCAATCCTAGGACTATATGGCACCGGCAAAATCCTCAGCAATGGATATCGCTCACCGGAAAACTTCTATCATTCACATCTTTATTCCTCGTTCCCAGCTCGACGTGTCCGATGCCAGTCCTTGCGATTCGACTCTATTCTGCCTGGGCAGACGGAAGCCTACGAGGCACTTTGCAGGACTTCATGAACGGTACGTCGTTGCTATAGGTCGTGTCTTATTTATGCCTGAGCAACACATCCCGCAGACCCCGTATTCTACGTCGCCATATTCATTAGTCTAATATTTATCTCACTCGCTTACCGAGCCACCGTCTACCCTTACCTTCTCTCACCTCTCAAGCATATTCCAGGCCCTTCGCTGCTGGACGGCCACCTCCTTTTGGGCCATTATCCTCAGATCCTCGCATCCGAAGCTGGTCAGATCCAGAAATATTGGGTCGAGAAATACGGATCTACCGTCAAGGCCGTCGGCCCTTTTGGTCTTGAGCGGCTGATCTTCACCAGTCCCAAGGCCCTAAGGGCAATCCTTGTTGAGAAAGCTTCTCATTTCGATAAGGCAAGTGTTTATGCCTTAATTCTTAGCACCGCGAAACCGACAGGAAACTGACGTACCTTGTCAGCCTAAATTTGTCCAGAACATCCTGGCGTTAACGACTGGTGCCACTGGCATCCTCGCCGCTACGGGCGCAGAGCATAGGTCACTGCGACAAGCTTTCTCGCCTGCGGTATCCGCACACAAGATCCTGAGATACCAGAGTTCTCTACGCGAACAGGTTGCTGCAACTGTCGATGCGTTGGTCTCGCAGATTGCCAATGCTACTCATCACAGCGCCGTGATTCTCATGCATCCTTATGGTATGTCTACTTTCTAGATCGCCGTGGAGCACATTTACATCTGTTTCCAGCCTCTCGACTGGCTCTTGGAATCGCAGCTTCGGTGGCATTTGGGTTTGACGTAGATGATACGCCCGATACATGGGACGCCATGGCATCTGCATATAACGACGTTCTGGCATACCAGTCAGGGGCCAACATTACGAAGTTCGCTGTGTTATTGTCCATCCCAGGCGCGGCTCGTCTTCTACTCAGCCGTCGGTGCTACAGATTTGTGAAAAGCACCGAGAACTGGGCCCTAAGATGGTTTCCGTTTATTGGTAAGTCGACCCTGTTACCGAACATTCACATGAACCCAGTGTTGAAAGACATCCATCGCAGCGCCTGTCTATGTGACTGTGAGCTCGATGCACACAATTAGGACTACGGCACGGACCATAATCGAGGATAACCTACACACGGATCAGGACAGAGAATATCATCTCTCAGATCGCTCCGAAAAACATATGAGCACAATGCAGATCCTCTTTCGGCAACACCTATCTTTGGGGCCAGCTCAAGCTTCAACTGAATGGACAGCCGAAGGCCGAGAGGATGCAATAGACGTGATGGTTGACCAATTCATCGCTTTCCTTGGGGCTGGCCATGAGACAGTCAGTTCAGCGCTGACATGGGTGAGCTTTCACAGTTGCATGGAATCGTATCAAGTATTTACTCGAATCGCGTCCGTCAGATGCTCTGGCTCTTAGCATCACACCCTTACGCTCAAGACGAATTGCGCAAAGAGCTCTGTACCAGTGGAGGCCAAGGCGGACCGACTCACGATTCACTCCAATCACTCCCTTACCTTTCTGCGGTTGTCTACGAGTCTCTTCGACTCTTCCCGCCGATCCCTGCTTCGTTTCGAGAAGCCGTAGTAGATACCGATGTTGATGGTACTTTCGTTCCGAAAGGTCCTTTCATCTACTTTCATCTATTGGATGGTTGCTCAAAATGACGCCCCGCATCCCTTCCTAGGAACCATGATCTATCTTGGGATCCGAATGGTCAATACGCTCGAGAGTTACTGGGGACCAGATGCCGCAGAATTTCGTCCTTCTCGCTGGCTCGACCATTCCGGCGATGGATCTACACCTAAGTTCGATCTGAACAAACCTACCGGGAAAGACTATACTTTTGCTTTCCAGAGCTTCCTTTCAGGCAGTCATGCGTATCTTGGAAGGGCCATGGCCATGATCGAGATCAAGATGATGTTAGGGTAAGTAATGCCAGTCTCATAGTCCAGCAGATCAGATGATATACATCGGTTGGCTTGCAGTTCACTCATTCGCAGTCTTGCGTTCTCGCCTGCATATGACGGGCAGGTCGCTTCGCCATCAACTGGCGTCACCATGAGTGAGTAGCCGCCCGCGGTTTATCTTCATGGTTGTTGACAATCATTCGCCTCCTTATTGACAGCGCCATCAGACCACTTACCGCTGCGCGTCACTCTGGTCAAACACAGCTCCTGCTGTTCAGAGATATGACGATATATGCCGTGCCCAAAATCATTGTCTTCGCAGAGCAGACCTTGGATAGGACCTACTTGCTCGCGGACTTCGTTTGGTTATTTATGGAAAGCAAACTTATTTAATCCTTCAAATCAGTCTATTCACCATACTCCGCGAGACATCTGTGGACGAATTCGAAACCCTCGTAGCCAAGGCTATGCCTGTATTTATTTGCGACCTGTAGTAGTAAATTATACCGTCCGATTATCTGAACTATCTCACTGTAGTGAGACGTCCAAGCTCACCGCAATGAAACCCCATGTTGCCCCTGGCCTCCTGTGTTCATGCGGTATAGACTCTTGATTGTCCGATGGCGAGGCAAACGGTTTAGTGGAACAGGATACTCCTTTGCCCGCATCTATTTGTTCGTCAGAGTCGAACACCGTGATCACAGTCTGGCTCAAAGAACGACGTACTCGACTATGAAGAGATTCGAGCACCAACGCAATGCCTCTGGCGCATACTCTCGCCAGATCGACGAACACGTCGCGTTGACGCGAAGACATGTCTACATTCACCGAGACTTGTCGGAGCCGGGGAAGGCTTGAGCGCAGGAGTGCCACTGCAAAGCACTCGAGTGCATTCCTATCCATCTTTGTAATCCTGAAGGCTGAGATGCTCGGGAGGGACGTGTCGTTCGCGAGCAGCTCTTCGAGCGCGCAAAAGCGCAGGATGGACGCAGCGTGGTGCCCAAGCAGGCGCAAGAGCTCGACGGAGCGCATGCCGGGCGCGTACTCTGCGAATGCGTTGCAGGCTGGCTCTTACGCTTATGGGGCGGAGAGGACGTGCAGGCTGTCGCGCCGCTCTGCTAGGGGAGGAAGGAGCCAGGAGAGGGAGTCCGGGTACGGGATCATATGAATCCTGAAGGCATACTTGGGAAGCAATGACTCTCAGCAGAGGAATCTTTCGGATACGTACTTCCGACAGACGAGCAGTCGGCAATAAACGGGAGCAGACAAGTCATATACCATGACACATGTGTCAATGTCATAAAAGAAACCGTTATGGGGGGTCGACTCGTGGATAAAAGCCGATATAGCCTATCTGAGGGGGAAAGATCTCTGTATTTGCGAGTGTCTCGAAGGAAATGTGCATCGCTCGGGCAAAAGAACGTCGTTCAAAGAAAAAGTCATCAGATCACACTGCGCGTGCGTGCCCTGCCACTGTCTCTCGATCATCACCTAGTCCTCGATGCAGAGGTCAGCGCTTCTCTTTCATCTGCAGACAGAAATGGTGTGATTGCGTCCTTTAACCAGCGACAAAGTTCCACTCGCGGATCGTCTTCCGGCAAGTCCAATGGAGGCTTGAGCATGGACCATGTCTTCTGCAGTTGAATGGCCTCCAGGACTTCCTGTGGAGCTGGCAAATCCTCGCAGACCAGACCAGGGATCGAATGAATGCCCGTGGCATTTTTGCCATCAATCATCTCTGTGACCAGCTGCCTGATTCTGTGGCACGGTCTCTCTGCGCTTAGGATGCTGTCGCCTGAGAGGAGCAATAAGCGAGGAAATGTGACTACAGCCACAGTGCAGATTGAGTGCAGACAAAAAGCTATATGGAGGTCAACATTTGGTGAGACCGTAAATTATGTGACATACTCCGCTGTACAAGCCAGATCAACGCCCCAAGGCGGGAGCAAATGGGCATGAACACTCTCCATTTGACGGGTCCGTGCAGACTGCCCATCAAGCGGTTGAGCGGAGGTGTTTCGCGCCATGGCTTCAAGAGACGATTTACGCCGTCGGACCTCGTCGTATTTGACTCGCAGAGATTCCATTGCAGTACTATTTCAGCAAAAGAACATGCAAGTTGTAGAAGCGGCGACTTGCAGTCCCGTGGGAGTTGAATGACAGAGGTTGAGCAGAAGAGGTGGTGGTGTGGGTCGCCCGTATATGCAGTGACGTTGATGCGTCGCAGTTTTGCGAGAACGCCCCGATAGTTAGCTATGCTGGAGGACCGGCGCGTCAAGTTAGAGACAGCTGGCACTAGTGTAGAGAGTGATCACCTTGGGCTCGATTCCTGTAAGGATGGTTCACCAAAAATAGGGAGAATGCAGTCTATCGTAACCTGGCGGAACTGAGAAGATGTATGCAAGAGCGAGGATAGAGGGTCCCAGTTTTTGTCATAGCCGCTGGGCTCGACAATAAGGTCCCAGAACGCCTCCGAGAGGTAAAGCAGAGTTATCTCCCTGAGAAGTTCGACGGGAATCGGCATTGGCAGGAATATTTCAAGGCAGCACGAATAGACTGCTGACAGGACCCCTGAATATGCGCTTAGAGGTTGCATCCAATTTTTGACCTTTCCGTCAGCGCAAAATCCGTGCCAAAAACGTCCGAATTTGGGTGGGACATCACTTTCCGAGGCCGATCCGTCAGCAAAATGGATCGGAGTTCGAGCCAAACAGGGCCGTTTATGGCCGCACGAAGGGATCGAACATCGAAACCAACGCGATGGGTTGCAGGAATTGTAAATTTCTGCCGTTTGGTGCCAGATTTCTGCCCTCAGCACCGGATATCCGTCCGCACCAGGGATGGAAGCTGAGCCAAAGAGCCCGTTATTCGTAGCGGTTTCGATCGGACCTCGGCCGAAATTCTGGCCCTTTCGTCCGCANCAGGATCCCAGCTTGGCCGATTTTGGGGCTTTTTCCGTCAGCACCCCGATGGTACCTTTGGTGGGATATTCAGGGGTCCTGACCCCCCTGCCTTCGCGCGCGAGGTTCCTTCGTCTATTCCTCGACACTCATACGAATGCAGTCTGCATATTGAGCAATACTCGACTCGTCCGTCATTGTGTATCGACAGACGGTCACCAGTCTATATTGAGCCAAGATATGAAACATTAGGCATAGATAATGACATTATTTTCAAAGATTTCAGGTATTTTACGCTTCCTGCAGCCGTCTGTAGATATCTACACCAAGCCTACAATACATCCGAAAGATAGCGACATTCTCTCTTTCGGAGCCCATTTGAAACTTGCTGAAGCCTCTCAATGGATGTTATAACGCCCCCTCCCAACAAACGTTGCCGCGAAGACGACGTGCGGATATGGACTCGCCATCCAGACCTCTGGCTGACCCGTGGTGACATCGTCATCGTATGCAACACCACTGGATTCTGTGTCAGCCAATGTGTTTTGTCATTGAACTCATCGGTCTTTCAGTCGATGTTCATGACTGTCGACCCCTCTCAGAACGAGACATATGAGGGTCTTTCGGTTGTGCAGCTTCATGATCCTGCAGATGATATGTATCATCTGCTGAAGGCAATGCATTCCAGACAGTGAGTGTCACCTCTTTCATCCTCTCATGTTGCTGACGGGCGAGCTGCCACCATGCAGATATGTCCGAAAGACATCGCAGCCCGGATTCAAAGCCCTCGCGGCAATCCTCCAACTATCGACAAAATACATGATCGACGATCTGCGCGAAGAAGCCGTGGATGCGCTCACCTTGATATTTCCCTCATCGCTGGCCGCCTGGACTGACAGCAAGATCCACTACCTCCCACCAGACCTTGATGCGATGTATGCCGTCGAGCTCGCAAAACAGCACGACATCCCCATCATCCTCCCTGCAGCTTGCCATCTCGCCAGCTTGCGCACCGCAAGGCGAATCAGCATGACGAAGAAGAGCAGAGCTTCAAATGCGACGCGATGGACCTGCGCCATGTTCCGCGACGAGTTTGCGAACGTCGCATATAATGCGCTGTCGAATAGCAGAAGCAAGAAGGACTCACGGCATGTTCAGCGCGGAGCCTTTGGCGCGAGGTGCTGGCGGGAGTGCGATATTGGGTGTTGTGTCTTAACGGAAAGCTCCTTCGCGGACAGTGAACAGAAGTTCCAGCGCCTTGCACTGAACGATATCTTCTCGCCAGCCCTGGGCCGAATGCATCCGAAATACAAGAAGATTTGCAAGGCTCTGAGGAGCCGTGTAGATCAGTATTGGCTTACGGTGCAGGGCAAGGTATGGGATGCTTTGCCGTCGCTCTGCGGGTACAAGGACTGGGCAGCTGTCAAGACTGCTCAGGCTGCTGTTGCGGGATCCAAGGCATAGGTGAGGTCTGCTGGACATGATCAATGATAGTTAATAACTATCCGACACACCGATCCTTTGAAGGGCAGAAGGCCTACGTGCCACCATCTCATCACATCGCCGACACCTCTATCCCTTATTCCCTTATATCGCTACTGTAAAGCGCTACCTTACCGATAATGCCTCCGTACCGTTCTTTTACTCGCTTTATTCACCGTATCTAGTACTGCTTATTTTCTACGGCCAATTGATTAATGGCCACTTGTGCACCTACCGTGTGGTGATTGTGGCAGCCGTCAGTTGTGTCTGAGTGTCAGTCTGGTCAGCTCATTCTCGTCATTGATTTCATTTTACCCAGCATGCAGGTCTATTGTCAGGTGACCGTGCAGGTACGGATCTTTCGCTTCGCAATCAGGTGTTTTGGAGCACCCGAGGGACGGTTCAGATGCTATTGAATGCATATTTTTCGATACTCCGGCGGGCTGCCCACTCGACGTGCTTGCGGCTGTTTGAGAGCATGCGGTTTGTTGTGCTTATGGTCATCATGTCTGACTTCATTCAGTCACATTAGGTACCCTTTACGGAGGCCTCAATCTGGTGGATGTGCCAGCAAAAGATCCTGACCATCACATTCAAGCAAGTAATACTGAGCGCGAGACAGTCTAACTGGTCTCAGGATTGCCTCGCGACCAACGTGAGTCACGCAATCCTTCTCAATCACTCCTTCCCTGGTCACGACATCGTCAAGTGCGCTACGCAGAGCTAGATAGGCCATGTAAGTTGAGATCCATTTACAAGGACAACAGCACTACCGCTGACCTTGGCACAAATAGTGGAAGACTATGACATGGGGGTTTCGCCCCCCTGTGCATGCACATCTGCCCAGTCCTTGAACCCGCAAAGCTTCGGAAGGAAATTCCATATCTTGAGCTGCATACTGCGGTGGTATCTATTCATACGCTCACAGCATAATGTACAAATTGAGCCGTGCATCTCGAGTCCCAACATCAGATCGAAGATATCGCCTGGGGCCAGCCGGCGAAACGTGGCCTCGAGGTCATGCTTGTACTTGTCGTCCACAAACTTGCACGCACGTGTAGGGCAGAACCAATGGCATTTATTGCGTAACTTCCAAGGGAAGTCTGGGTCTGTAACGCCGTCGTCCATGACATCAGATACTGCACCCATGAGGTCGTCCCGGAAGATGATGCAGGTGTTTCGTGTCTCCCATGACGCCATGCTGCTGTTTGGATCCAGGACGCACCTCGGTGGAAGCAGGGCGGACAGGTAGAATGCAGCTGGGAGGATGGCTGGGATAGAGAGCTCCTTGGCCAGCTGTACGGCGTGCATTGCATCCATGTCGTCCGGTGTGTATCGGAGAGACTTGTCGTTCCACCCTAACAGAGTAGATGGTAAGATTGCCGACAGGATTCTGATGGCCTCTTGGCACAGGCTGCTAACTTGATACTTGGTCGCGAGTCGCAAGATCGATGTGAGTATCCCGTAACTAGGTTCCGAGCTCCATGTAGCATACCTATATGACAAGAAATTAGATTGGAGGAATAAATAGACGTGAGTAGATTGTTTACTGTCTGAAGTGCAATGCCTTCAAGAGATGGTACATGTTGTCGGCTGCATCATCGAGCCGCACAACTGGGATATCATCATGCCTTTCAGTCGTTGGACCAAGCTCCTTGAATATATTCCCAAAGACCGGAGAATTTAATGCTAGAGGGCTCCTAGTGACAAGGAATCCCACGTCGCCGCATACCAGCACAACGTTGCCATCGTCCAACCAGAATTCCGCATGTTGAGCCCAAGCTGTCCCTTCGGTTTTCTCCTGTCTACGACGCTTCGAAGAGCGCGTAGACGCAGACATGGCACAGCACCCGGGAAATTATCCTAGAGCCTCTGAATGTCAGCGCGGCACGAATGACAAGAAAGGCTGCTAGAAAGCATAATCATCCGCATTCCTCTGTGTAATAACTCGGTCGATTAACAGGCTCACCTTTGATAATGCAGACCAGATAGTACGCGACCGCAGGAACAGGCTCCAGTGGCAGCGACGTTGACGTTGAAGTCACATTTTGTCGAACCGCAGCGTCGTCGAGCGGTCCGGCTTCGGCCCGATGTCATTCAGTCTCTGCACCATCCCATGGTATGGATGGACGGTTGCCGGTCGACAATCACGTTTCTTTCAAGTCTCAACTTCTGTAGACCGGTGGGAGATCGACTCTTGTGTTTCAAAGGAAAATTGTCGAAGTAGACTGGACAAATATCTCGCCAGGGTACGTCGTCCTCCATACAAAGCTTTGTCGCCTTGCTTTTACACACTATGTAGGTTTTGTAGGTTTCAGCACACGATCTATATGCACTCGTAGCACAATCACTCGACATGCTCACACAACCTGCCGCCAAACGTCCCCGCGAGGATGGTCCTGAGGCACTGGCTTGGACGCGCCATTCTGACCTCTGGCTTGCACGTGGCGATATCGTCCTCGTATGCGACACCACTGGCTTTTGCGCGAGTCAGTGCATCTTGGCGCTGAACTCGACCGTCTTCCAAGACATGTTCGCGACTGTTGACCCGGCCCAAAATGAGGTGTCTGAGGGCCTATCCATCGTGCGGCTTCAAGATTCCGCCGAGGAAATGTACCATCTTCTCAAAGCCATGCATTTTAGACAGTGCGTTTCATACCTCTGACAGCTTGATGCACATATATAAGTGCCTCGATTCCTTTAGGTATATACAGAAGAAATCGAAACCTGCCTTCAAGGTGCTTGCGGCGGTTCTGAAGTTATCCACCAAATATATGATCGACGACCTGCATGAAGAAATCGTCGACACGCTTGCCTCCATTTTCCCCTCGACATTCTCAGCCTGGAGTGTCGGCAAACGTGATTACCTACCTGGAGATACAGATGAGATGTATGCTGTTGAGCTAGCCAAAACGTACAACATCCCCATCATGCTTCCGATGGCCTTCTACATGTCGTCGTTCTTCACTCTCAACGAGATCGCCCACCCAACGACCAGCGCCGCGTCTAACGAGACCAGGTGGGCCTGCTCGATTTTCCGCGATGATCTCATGGGTCTCATCGACAAGGCGCTGAAGGACAATCGTGCGGGCGAAAAATGGCTTTTCCAGAACGGGTACCGCCGTTCGGATGGGAACTGGAGGTGCCCTCAAGACGGATGTTGTGCTCTCCTGGATGAGCCTATGCGGGACAATGAGAACAGAATGCGGCGGCTGATTGTGGGAGATATCTTTTCTCCACAAGTAGCCCAACAGAACGACGGCAGCCAACTCCCTGGCTGCCAAGCCTTCAAAGACCACGTCCGGCAGTACTGGATTGCTTTGCAAAAGAGAGTTTGGGACGCCCTTCCTTCACTCTGCGGATTTGAAGACTGGGCGGCAGTCGAAGCGGCCCAGGCGGCGTCAATGGCGACGAAAACTCAGGACAACCCATCGGCATCGGATACATGACCCGCACGACCGTGAGTGGATTTCTGTGTGGCCTTCACAGCTTCATTTTTGCCTGTTTGACCGACCTGCGCATTCCCAGACACGCAGCATGGCGGAAACGAAACCGTTGCGCCACGTTCACGCTCGCGTCGGACGTCGGAGCACCCAGATTGTATTTCGAGCGATTTGTATGTTGTTCGCTCGAATTTTTTGTATCCTATGATCGGTTTGTACGATGCTGAGCATATAGGTTGTGATGTTTTGATACTGATATGCGTTCCAATTGCAACGCATTGACAAGCGGGCCCCAGATATGCTCTCTTGGTCCAAAAACTTTTTTTGTTTCAACTAGTAGCGATATACCGCTGTACTCAGATCTTCACTTGGAAAGCTCCTCTCGTACAGATTAAATAAATAAAAACCACCTCTATCACTTTTCAACCATGGCATCGACGCCCCAACACGACGCAGAAATTGAAGGTCGAGTCTGACCATGCTAAGAGTTTGGTCCTACGGTTCGACTGCAGTGCGGACGTGGGGCTCCCACCCCGAGCTCTGGATAGAACGCGGAGACATCGTGAATTGGGTTTTGCGTCGACAAATGCATCCTGGGGGTCCATTCGCTAGTCTTTCAAGAGACGTTTAAAGCCTCTGTCGCCCATGGCGAGGCATCTGGAGGACTTCCTGTCTTACACCCTGAAGATTTCGCAGGCGACATTCTTATCTGTAGAAAGCGATATGTTTCCAGCCGCTTAGACTCAACTGACATCTCTGCATGCTCTGTGCACCTCTCCTCTGCTCGTCAAAGCACATGAGCTTTGCGTCATCAGACACAGCCAAGACCGTTGCCTCGACAAACGTTTCACAAGCTCCAGCCAGTCTCACCCAGCCACGGCATTGACCAACCGCTCTGACTCGGGCGCTCTCGCGTCGTTCGTGGCATCGCAATTTTTAACGACAGTGAGAATGAGAAGAAAGAAAAAGGCGCACCGGCTGCGCTTCCGGTGTCTCAAAGGAACTATGGCGTTCGGCTACTTATGGGGTTTGTGGCTACGGGCGCCGTGCGTACATGTCATCGAGCAGGCGGCTTGAGCGCAACTTCTGGATCGGCCTGGAATGTGACATGCAATTTTATTGCTGAGAACATCGCATGCGTGTTGCAGATGGAGAACGGTCTCGACACGAAAATGCTGGAATATCGTATCAGAGGATGTGGGTTGCCCGGAGGACGACGAGAACGACCTCTCCTTCGCCCGTTCCGGTTGTATTTTCTCCTGTTACGGATGGGCTCTGCTTGTAGATGATGTCATGGAAATATTCAGGCATCTATTGGGCATCCATCGTATTTTTCATACTTCCTACTTTCCTCCCTGGGTTGTCCTTCCCCCTCTCTACGACTGAGGTGGGGTTTCTTTGGTGCTAAGTTACACATCCACAACAAGTCCATCTACCTTTCTCGATAGTCTCGTCGCAACATCTGAGTCCACAATGAAGTCGAGTTTGCCCTTCCCTACGAGATCAGAAAATCTAAACTCTAATAAAACGAAATGAATGGGGAAGAACAAGGTACCACTTGTGGCTCATCGGCGGTGAACCACAAGCTGGTTGAGCCGCCGCACGAAACTGCGCCAGACGGAGACAAATGGTGGCACAGGTGGGGCAGTCCATCCCAGGTGGAAGGAAAGAAGGACACGTGCACGGGGAAGGCCGACACTGTGCGTCCGAGGACGCGGCGAAGCGAAGCGATTGAGGACGCGCCTCCCCGCCTT
>SFCI01000340.1:0-24656 GCA_004681135.1 Hericium alpestre | reverse complement strand
CGCTCATTCTGGCATGGGCACTCGATCTGGCACAGGCGCTCATTCGCACGCAATTGATAATGAAGGTACAAACTTACCTTTCGCCTGACACCCCTCCATCCTTGAAACTCATGCATTTTGGCTTTCCTTTGCCCTTTCCTGATGGTCTACCCCCTTCTTGCTGATCTTGTTCACTATCTCCAACATTACCATCATCCTCAGGCTCTTCCTCGTCGTCTTCAAATGCCCATGCGCCCTCAAACTCCTGATCTGTTTCACGATCCGACTTGTTCACCTGTCTCTGCTTCCCTTTCTTCAAGTCTTCATGATGTTTCATCTCTTTTTGTTGATCAGACTTGCGAGAGAGGCCGGGCTCTGTCAATAAGGTGAGTTGTTAGTGCTGATTCTTGGCGATAACACAAGAACTGACCTCCAACTTGACGCTGCTCGTTCTCGAGCAGCGTGGTCTCCGACTGTCGAGCTTTCAAACGGGCACGCATAGTAGCTCGATCGGACTTGCCAGAGGATCTGAGGTCTGTCAACAAAGGTGAGTTCTAGTGTTGATTATGGGCGATGGAATAAAACTTACTGTCGTCGTTCTCGAGCAGCGTGGTATCCACTCCTCGAGTCTTAGAACGGCCACGTGCAGGGGCCCGTACAAGTTCTTCTTCATAATGTGAGTACTGATACCCTTTGATGCAAGAAAAAGCTTACCATTTTCTTGCTCGACCAGCATCCCATCTTCTTCATCTTGACCCTGCTCGCTCTCGAGCAGTGAGGTATCTGCTCGCCGAGCCTTAGAATGGCCATGCATAGGGGGGTGTACAGATTCTGTAAGATAAGGTGAGTAGTGATATTTGATGATGCGAAAGACACTTACCATTATCTTGTTCATGCAGCGTTGTACCTCTTTCCTCTGTCGCCCTCCCTCCACCCATGGTGTTCGACCGTCGAGCTGAACGACCACACCCAGCTTGGGGCACAGTGGCACCACCCTCAAGGACATTTCCTCCAGCCGACTTGTGCCGTTTACGGCCTTCTTCCTGCGGGGCATCTTCTGCCTCGGTCTCAACTTCTGTATGTATGTGTTTCGCCTTTGAGGTTTGAGATGAGGTGCTAATGACAACCTCGGGGTTCATTCGAGCAGGCCCACGACATCTTGCACTGGACTTGGAGGACACCGCTGCGGTGTTTGATTCACATCAGTGAGTATATGTGCTTTTTAGGTTCGATAAAGTTACTTACCTGTGTCTGCAGGTTGGTCCTCATCATCAATGTCGACTAGTGATCGTGTCGACGTGTCTGGCTCTGAATCGGGCTCCTCGCGTGTGCGCTGTCTCTTGCGAGCACGTACGGCTGTCTCTGCTGCCTTCTGGACAGCTTCGTCGGCCATCTGCTCTTTGGTAGTCCGTCTTCTCTTCTTCCCATTGTCCACTGTGGCATTGGAAGATCCCTGGTAAGTACCTTGTTTCTCTTGTTGCAAAGTCACCTAACAAGGTTTTGGCGGCATGCCTACAGGAACAAAGAGAGAGAATAGCAAGGCAGAGAGAGTACTACGAGGTCAACAGAGAGGAGTTGGCAGGACAGCCGAGTGGACTAGGTGGCAAGAAACAACCCGCCTCGCTTGTGCTGCTGCCGCATCCCACTCATACCACGTGACATTTTGCCTTGCACTTTTCATCAAGTCTCTTGCTCTCTTGGACTCCGGTGCTCTTGCTTGTGCTATGACTATTCCGTTGCCTCTGCCCAATCAACATCTATTTTGCCTGTAACTTTTTTACCTTGAGGCTGCACATCTTTAGTCTGTCTTGTTTCGGGACCCATCTTGAGCCTTGGCACCTACGACTCATACATTTCTCCCTGCACCTGGTCTTTGACATATCACGCACAGATATACTCACGCACACTTGGTTTGTTTGCATATTCTTGTGCAACAAGTCTTGGACATATTATTGTGCACTTGGTCTTATACATATTATTGTGCACTCGGTCTTTGACTATACATCATGTGCACTTGATCTTTGAGATATTCTTGTGCATTTTTATGGAGCTCTTTGCAGACTGATACCTTCACACTGCATAGTCAGTTGTAACCTGAAATACTGTGCATCTGAGCTATTGGACTAGACTCTGAGATCTACACTGCATCATAATCCTGTCATTCTAGGATATCTGACAGCTGTGCGTTGAGCAGAGGAGTCTCTGACTACAAAAAATATACTTGGAGTTGCATAACTGTTCTATATTATTGGCTATACCAATGGCGCCTCCTTTGGATCGAAAATCATATAAACGCCATACATATATATGTCCACAGCCTGTGAGTGCTAGATGTCAGTGTGGCTTTATCAGTGCTAGAGGCTTGAGACAGCATATAGATGCAATACATCCTGACTTGCATAGACCTGCAGAGGAGCCTTACCATCCACCTCCAGCTCCAACTCATGTAAAATCATCAGAACAAGATCAGCCAGATATATTTTATGCTGATCCACATTATGGTGAACTTGATAATGATGCAGAGAGTTCAAATGCACAGTCTGGCACAAAAAATATGATGCATTCAGATCTAAATGGGAGACCTTATGATGATACTGGAAATTATCTTGATGATGGTGCAGCTCCACATCCAAAGGATATTCCTGATTCAAATGATTGGTCTCCATTTCGAAATCGAGTTGAATTTGAGGCTGCAGATTTGCTATTTCGAGAGATGCCAGTTTCTGAGAAAAATTTCAATCGTCTTATGGGACTCTAGGCAAAAACAACCAAAGCATATCCATATGCAAATAAAGATGATCTTCATGCAGTGCTTGATTCAATTAAGCATGGAGATGCTGAATGGCTGTGTTTTTCAGTAAAATACAATGGCAAGCTGCCTAAAAAACCACCTTCATGGATGTCAAAAGAATTTGAAGTCTGGTATTGCAATCCACGCACACTTCTACATAACCAGCTAAAAAATCCTGACTTTGCTGGAGAATTTGACTATGCTCCAAGACAAGACTTCAAAGAAAATGGTGAACGACAGTGGACAGACTTTATGACTGGAGATTGGTCATGGAAGCAGGCTGATACAATTGTGGCTGAAGATCCAACAAATAAAGGAGCTATGTTTGTGCCAGTAATCTTGGGCAGTGACAAGACTACTGTTTCTGTTGCTACAGGATATACTGAAATTTGGCCACTATATATGTCACCTGGAAATGTACATAACAATGTTTGTCGAGTCCATCGAAATGCTGTGAGCATCTTAGGATTCTTGTCTCTTGGAAAGACAGATAGAAAATTTCAAAATCAGGCAGCTTTTTGAAGATTTTGTAGACATTTGATACACCAGTCTTTACGCACAATTCTTGAACATTTGCATCCTGGCATGACTACTCCAGAGATTGTTCGCTGTCCTGATGGACATCTTCATCGTGCAGTTTATGGTCTTGGACCTTATATTGGAGATTATCCAGAACAAGTATTGATATCATGTATTGTTTCAAAACAATGTCCAAAATGCTTGGCTCGACCAAATGATCTAGATGATGGTGGAGGGACTCGAAGTCATACACATACAGAATCCTTGATAAATAAGGGTACTAAGGCAGGAATACTTTGGGATGACTATGGCATAGTTCCTAATATTATGGTAAGTTCTATTAACCAAGATAAAAAGACTTGTTCTGATTCTTTTCTTTTTTTAGCCATTCACATATTATTTTCCTCGGGCTGATATTCACGAGCTTATTGTATTTGATCTTTTGCACCAAGTGATCAAGGGTGTTTTTAAAGATCATTTAGTGGCTTGGGTTGAAGACTATTTGATCAAAAAACATGGACCAGGTTGTGCTACTAAAATTATGGCAGATATTGATAGAAGGGTTGCTGCTGCTCCTTCATTTCCAGAGTTGCGTTGATTTCCTGATGGACGTGGTTTTCAGCAGTGGACTGGTGATGACTCTAAAGCTTTAATGAAAGTGTGGCTACCTGCAATTCAAGGACATGTTCCAGATCAGATGGTCCAAGCTCTTGCTGCATTTATGGAGTTCTGCTATCTTGCACGAAGGTCTGTTATTGATGAAACTACATTAAATGCTATAGAAGCTGCACTTGAAGAATTTCATAAAGAACGAGTTATCTTCAAAGACGTTGAAGTTTGCAAAGGATTTTCTCTGCCAAAACAGCATGCTCTGATGCATTATATTGAACTTATTCAGCTGTTTGGTGTGCCAAATGGACTTTGCACATCTATAACTGAGGCCAAACACATCAAAGCTGTAAAGGAGCCATGGCGACGCTCTAGTAGATTTAATGCACTGGGTCAGATGTTGCTCACAAATCAGAGGCTTGATAAATTGGCTGCAGCAAAAATGACTTTGTTGCTTGTGGCATGCTTGATTTGCCTTTAGATCTTGTTGAGGTCAAATTTGACTCTGATTCTGATAATTCTGAATCTGATTCAGACTTTGAAGATGAGATTGAATTTGATGATGAAGATGAGAATAATGAGAATACTAGAAGAGCTACAAAACATCATGTAGATGGAGCACCAGCTCATGATGTGCCAGAGTATATGGCAAGTGTTTCCCTAGCCAAAACACGAGCATCCAAATATCCTCGACAGCTTTATAAGCTTGAAACTTATTTGGAGTATCCTGAGCTGTCAGAAATGATTCAACAGTTTTTATATGAACAACTTCATCCTGATCATTCATTAGCAAATGTAAAAGAGTCTCAACTTTCTCGTGCACCATACACAATTGATATTTTTCACTCTGCAATTGCTGTGTATCATTCTCCAAGTGATTTATCAGGACTTACAAATATGCATCGTCATCGTATTCGATCTACACCTGAGTAGAGATATGGACCTGCACGTCGAGATTGTGTTTTTGTTGAAAATAATCCAAAGTTGCCAAGAATGCAAGGACTTTATGTGGGGCGAGTTCTGATGTTTTTTTCATTCAAACATAACACTGTCATATATCCTTGTGCATATATAGAGTGGTTTATTCCCATTGGAGATCAGCCAGATCCTAATACTAAAATGTGGGTTGTAGAACGAGAAGTTGATGAAGATGGCAAGGATGTTCGTTCAGTAATTCATGTTGACACTATTTTGCGAGGAGCTCACTTGATGCCTGTTTTTGGAGAAGAGTTTCTTCCTTTTGACTTTGACTATACTTATTCCTTAGATGCCTTTTATACATACTATGTAAACAAGTTTTCTGATCATCATGCCAATGAAATAGCCTTTTGATTGAGTATTTGGATATTTTTAATATGCTATGTGATAACAGGTAAGTGCTATAGTTATTTGTATGTATATGCTAAGTCAGCAGTGATAAAAAGATAAATGTTTCAGTAGTATTAGATCTATAACAGTAAAGTTTTATCTTGTTTTGCTATGGAACAATTACAGCCAATAATAAAATAATTTTTTTAAATTTTTTGTCTCTCAACTTATCTAAATTTATGTCTGAAATGTCTGACTTTGTTCTGAAAATTAGGACTTTTTTGACTATGTCTGATGTATCTTAGTTTTCTGACACTTTATCTGATGTCTGACATTGACATAAAAATCTGACAAATATTATAAAGTCTAATTGACCTAATAAGATCTGAATAATAAAGATTTTGTCTGAGAATGTTATTATTTCTGAGACTTTTCTAAAAGTCTGACTTGTGATAAAAATCTGATACTTGTAAACATTCTGAATGGTCTGAATAATTATGAGTCATCTGATCACATCTGAAACTTATCTCTTTGCTGAAAAGTTTTTCTAGTCTGATTTGATTGAGTAGTTCTGATAAGTGTTCACACTTCTGATATGTCTGACACTGTCTAAATAATAGACATCTGCTTGACTTTGTTTTAAAAAAAAATACCTTTGTAACTGTTGATAAAATGTTTGACAGATTTCAAGAATTCTGATACATGCACAAAGTTTGAAATGCCTTTAATTGTGTCTAAACAAAGAAGGTCTACCTGATTATATCTAAGATTTGAAACTAGTCTGACTTTTTATGCAATGTCTGAGTGTAAGCACTATATCTGGCAAGATATCAATATCTGAACTATCTGATTGTGTCTGAAGAATAAAGATCTAAATGATCATGTCTGAAAAACAGACACCTAAATGATTTTGTCTGTCATTTTACACAATATCTGACAACAATCTCTATATCTGACAGAATTTAAAAGTCTAATAGCTCTGATTTTATCTGATACATAGACATTTAAATGATTGTGTCTGAAAATCAGACACCTAAATGATTATGTCTGAAAAACAGACACCTAAATGATTAGGCCTGATATTTTACACAATATCTAACAATAATCTCTATGTCTGATAGAATTTTGAAGTCTAATAGCTCTGATTTTGTTTGAACACTAGAGGTTGAAATGATTATGTCTGAGAGATAAAATGTTTCTGAGTATTGGTCTGAGATATATTATTTTTCTGAAAAAATGTAAAATTTCTGGCAAAATTAGCTATATCTGAAAATATTTGGTAATCTGATGATTCTGACAGTATCTGGAGCATATCTGAAGTCAAAAAGTATCTATTCATTGTTTTATGCATATTTGATTTCAGACACTTAACATTTTCCAGACTTGTCATATTGTCAGATTACTCATGAAAATTGGCCTTTGCTGATGTAGGCTCCCTGTTGCTTGTCTATTTTCCTAGATTGTCCATTTTATCTGTACTGTACTGTACCTCCAATACAGGTCACTGCACTGCTTGCCACTCTCTGCTCTCTTGCTCCCATCATTGTTGGTGACTTGGGTGATTCTCTACTGTCTACGACCAAGTCTTGACACCCGCAGGATCGAGCAGGCCAGCCAATGACCCATGAGAAATCAGAGGACAGGCCGGTCAATGATGAATGTATGGTGGTATTGTAAGAGGACAGGCTCATCAATGACCCATTGGTATATACTGCAGGCCCATCAATAGGAAATGGATAGTAGATGCTTCATGAGTACGGGCCAGCCAATGACATCCCACAGCATCCAGCAGGCCTGACAATGATCCATTGGTATATAGCGAAGCAGGCTGGTCAATGATGAATGGACACTACAAATTAAATGACTAGAGGCCAGACAATGACCTATTGGTACATACTAAGGGGGGCAGGCCTGTCATTGGGTGACTGCTACATTGTAATGGACGGGCCGGCATGGGATGGCCAATCAACAATGGCACTTTATCAAGCTCACCTGGCATTACCTCAATGCACTAAGTGACTGTTTCATGTGATTCTCAGACATTGGTAATTTTGTCAGATGACAGAGATTGGACACATTTTCAGAAAATTTGACATTTATCAGACAAATCTTCAGAAAAATGCTACTTCTCAGACAGATGTCCTGCAGGTGTCTGTCATCAGATACAATCAGACCTTTCAGATTTTCAAATTCTATCAGACACAACATATATTATCAGACTTTGTATAAAAAGTCAGACATGTTACAAAAGTCAGACAAATTTCCTACAGGTGTCTATTGTCAGACATTATCAGATACTTTAGAGTTTTATAACCTTTCAGTCAGAACAGAAAATATAGTCAGACATATCACAAATCTCAGACAAAAATCCTGCAGGTGCTTATCAGTCAGACAAAATTCTGCAGATGTCTGTTGTCAGATACAATCAAATCTTTCATATTTTCAAATTTTGTCAGACATAAATATATCATCAGACTTTATAAAAGATGTCAGATATATTACAAATATCAGACAAAAAATTTGCTGGTGTCTATCATTAGATGGTATTAGACATTTCAAATTTTTATACTCTATCAAAAACAAGAAATATAGTCAGATTACAAATATCAGACAAAATTCTGCAGGTATTTATTATCAGACATTATCAGACATTTCAGATTTTGAAATCCTGTCAGACACAAGAAATATCATCAGATTTTATTAAAAGAAAAGTTAGGTATGTTACAAAGTAACTAATCAAACTATACAAGCAACTATACTAAGATTTAATACAAATCTATAGTAGAGATAATAGTTAAAATATAAGATAAGATGACAGTTAAAATATAAGACAACATAAAAAAAACTCATCAAGACTACAAAAAGTAAAAATAAACTACAAGAATAAATATAACAGACTCATAAATATAACAAAGATAACATGATTTATCTCATAAGTCTTACTATAATTGCAAAAAGTGAAAATTAACTAGAAATATAAGAGCATAATGTAAGAAAGATAAGAGACTTTACCTTACAGGCTTAGAAAATAAATGTAAGGAGTGAGCAAAGGCCACAAAAGCAGGAGATGATGGCAGTTAAAGAGAGAAAGAGGATGTGCATTATACACTCCTTATATAAACATTGCCAGCAGGGTCCAAAATGTGGCTGTCAAGTATCAGGCCATGCATTGCTAGGCACCACAACAGAGACTAAGTGCCAGATCTCAGTAAGTTGTCTTTACTGCTCAGTATAGTATAAGACAACTGCCAAATAGGTATACTCAAGTAGTGTCTGAAAGCATGTCATTTTATATATATAAAGCAGGCATAGAGTATTTGATACAAAAAGCAGGCATAAAGTATATGATTCTAAGAATTCATAATAAATTTGACATTGGATGACTTTTTGCAGTCCATTTTTATTCTATGATATGTTTTGAAGTCATTTAGATTCAGAGTCCACTGATTTGCATGACCTGATTGGATGAGGATGTCATATTGGACATAAGCAAGGCATTTGAAATGTGTCTCTGAAACATGATATGATAGATTTAAGACTGAAAAGTCATCCATTTTTCAGATGTATCAAGGATAGTCCAAAGCAGTCATAATACTCAGTGGCTGAAGCATCAAGCAAGGTAGGCTCAAATCTATTCTGCAAACTGCTTCAGATTGCTACAGGAGATGTACAGTTATGGTACAATAAATTCTACAGATCACCAATGTGCACAACATGAGACACCATTGCAGTTTTGACAGGCAAAGGATGATAGCTGACAATGATAGTCAGAATCTTCATCCATCAGATTTTTTTTGTTGGGCTCCTTAAAACTATAAAGGTTGCAAGCAGCCTTATGGCTTCAGCACTTTTGCAGGTATTGCATCGTGAGTCGTGACAGAGAATGACAGTTGTTCAACTCGTCAAACAATGGGCATGTTAGTCCGTATGTTCGGACTCTACAGCGCCCTGGCAAGAGTGGCAATGTGTTATTGCTGTGAATATTGAACGTTTCAAATGTCACATACATAACCTATATATTCAGGGCTCTCACAGGCCTTGTATTCTTTCAATAGCTCTTCAGCGGTTGCTCTGTCGAATCAATTTAGCTTGAATCAAGGCATCATTATTGTTGTCCGACACGCACCGTGCATCGTCAAACTCTTCTAAGCCGTTCTCAAACATTTTCTCCTTCTTGTATTGCTCTAAAAATGCATTTCGCTTACGCAGCCGATCAAACTGATCAAGTATGCGTTTGAAGAGCTAGACGATGAAATGTTTCTGTTAGTTCACCGATGATGTGGCAAATAAGACTTACTGAAGCAACACTGGTGTGATTTGCCAGCATAAGACCACTCACTCGGTGATTTGTAACCATGTAAGGCGATCGACGGGTTAGTGCGACCTGAATGGAAGCTGGCCCCCACGGAATGAAGTTGGCAAGTTGTCGCTCCCGTATTCGTAGGAGAGATTGATGGACCTATAGTAGTACAATGAATTTTGGGCACCATGGGCAACTACATTGGCCTTACATCCGTTGGATCCACATCGCCTTGTATGATGTTCAGGATAGATACATAGCATGCAGTTTTGCTCGCTGAAGTTGATACCATACGGTTCTTAGGTTGAAGTAGGCGACGCATTACGTCTAATACTGTTGTTCTTCTCACTGGCTTCGCCTGAGGAGCGATGAGTTAGGCTGTCGGATACGTGGCAAGAAACGCGACAAACCTTATCGGGCTGATCGCTAGTGAAAGGGGTGTAGGAAGTCATGAGGAAATGGCAGCGGGGAGTTGGAATGAGAGAAGCGATGATGCCAACGAGGTCGTTGTTCATGTATCCAGGATATCGAAGAGTTTGCGTGCTCGCTGCCATGACCGTTGCTACCTAGGGAATCGTGACTTGGTCGTAAGATACAGATTGTTACACGGAATATAGCATACCAACTGATTTGTCTGGTCAAACGAGGGTGTCTGGATATGCAAACGATCCGCATTGATTCTTGCAAGTGCGCCGTTGTCCAGGACCACCACGGAATCCGCATGATTTGTCAGTCGTTTTAAAGTCAACAGTGCATTGTACGGTTGCACAACGACGTCTCCCTCTTGAGCGTTAGGAAAAACGGAATATGTCTGAATGAGTTTTTTGGGGAATTTGTCGTTAAGACGCTCCAGAAGAAATGAACCAAGGCCGGAACCAGTACCACCAGCGATGGAATGCATAAGCATAAATCCCTGCCTCAGTCAAAGTTTAGTGACGGCAGGATCGGAGCATCAAACATAACTACGTACCTCGAGAGAATCACTTCCCTCAGCTTCTCGGTCAACCATTTCCATTATATCTTCATACAAGCGCTCGCCTGCGGAATAGCCCTGGGCCCAGTTATTTCCAGCACCACCGCCATCCTTGGACAAAAATATGTTTTCAGGGTTATACAGGTTCGCGAAAGGTGAGGCTAAGATGTTGTTGATCACCTATAATGTGTGCAAGCGGGCGGGCCATATGAGAATGACAGCCATATGAGAATGACATTCCAAACAGTCATACCCGTGGCTCAAGGTCCACTAAAATGGAACGCGGGATATAATGCTCGTCGTCAGCTTGATAAAAGAATACGTCTTTGCGATCCCCTCCTTCAATCGCCCACTCTTCAAGGATGCCTTCTCTGTTAATACCGTGCTCCGCACATAGGCGTTGCCAGAAGACAGAACCCACTGAAAACCATCAATATATCGTAAACGGTTTTCAGAAATTGTTGCGTACTTTGATTTCCACATTGCCCAATCTGAACCGTGACAATCTCGCGTGGCATATTATAATGTTGATATCCGAGATTACTCGGCAGAAGAAGGTTGAGTAAGTGATTTTCCGATTCTCTCCGAAGGAGAGACTCAGAGAGAAGGGTTCGTGTCGAAACAGTATGGCACGCTGTTCGGCACGCTGTTCATGTCAGTCACACTGTGTCGATATTATAAATAACTCGAATAATAATAATAAAAGAAATCGGCCGATCACAGCCATCCTACCTCCAGTGCTATGCTCACTTTATTGTGCTCTTTCGACAGTCAGTCGGGTGGACATTCTACTTTAAATGGTACTTCGCTGCTCTCAATTTCATAAACTTTCTTTATTTCATGCACAAACAGGCAACTATACTCATTTTTTCGGGCGTGCTGACGTGCGCAACATAGCATCTAAGTACCTACGCACTAACTGAGCACGAGAAGGCACCTGGGAGAGTTAGCATCAGACCGGCACATCAGCACACACACAGGAGAGTGAGAATGCGGCCACGGCACATGATGGCAGCACCTTCACATGTGTGCTGCGACGTATGTATTCAGCGATAGCTGGTTGCACCGAAATCGAGGTGGTGCACCAATTCAGGCAGCATAAGAATTTGCCTCCCACATATTATCACTGCCCGCGGTTGTAAGAAAGAGGAGAGACACATACCACGGCGGCGTGGCCTGGCGTATCCAGTGCGCCGCATATAAATGCCCATACGGCACACTTTTTCAGCGCTAACTGAGGCCCTGGGAACACCGAATACACTCTGTGATTAGCACGGCACTGTTCAGTTCAAGTCCAGGGAGCAAAACGAGACCTACTACTTAGTACAATATTGGGCCGACGGTGCATGGAGGTTTGCATGAATGTCGCGTCGCGCGAGCGCGACGCGTCTGCTAGCGGTTTCCGCGTTCCTCCGCTAGCGGTTCCGGAGTATTCCGCTAGTGGTTTTCTTACATAATGCTAGTGAACACAGACATGAGTCATCATTGAGCCCGAGAGTATCTGTGCCAATTTATTTGAACTCCCCTAGATATCGATATCCTTGTCTCTATCTTGTCATGCTGGATCACTGCTCTATATCCCATAAAGGTTCTCCGATTTTCTTTCTTCATGTTCTCGCTCGCTCACATCTCCCGTTAGGTGGCATAGTGTTATGGTCTCGTTCCTTTACGCCGGCCGCTTCAGATTTGGCTTCCTCTTCTGCTTCTCCTGTGAGCTCGCTCATACGCGAAGTTCTCATCGAGGATCGTACCTCAGAAACAATCTTCGAAAAGGATGGGTGCACTTTGACGTGGACCTTTGACAATGATCTCGAGCTGATAATCGTTGTGTGTCCCTACCTGCCAATGCGCATATAACCGTGTTGTTGATTTCGCTCTTCCAGGTTGCATACCAGCGCATTTTGCGTCTGACATACATTGATGATCTGCTTGCAGCATTGAAGACCTTATTTATCAAGCTGTTTCATCCATTTCTTACCACATTCGTCGCGTCCCTGCACACCCTCACTGAGAGCGACGTGGCTACTTCCACTGCTGCCCTGGACCTGTTTCATTGGGATTTTCCGAAGGCATTGGAAGGATGGGACACTACGTTCGACAAGTTATTGAAAGGTGTAGAGGAGAAGGCTGCAGAGGTACGCACTCACCCTTAGAGTGAATCCCTTAGTTTTGATGCGGCTCGCTAGGGTCGGAAGTCCCGTATTCGACCTGCGATCCGAAATACCTTGGAATCCCCAAGCCTCATTTCGAAAGATTTGGACGCGGGTGGGCTCATTTGTTCTGGGTCTTGCCATTTGCAATGCTGAAGTGCGGCGCCAGTTTCCGATGGACACTCTTCCCCAAGATTGGATGAACAGCAGATTGCTAGGAATGTGCAAGCCCTCAAAACCAGGCTAAGGGGTAGAGGCGGGAGGCGCGGAGCGCGGGGAATAGTGCGAGCCGATTCTGGGAGTAGCAAAGACAGCTACCCCAATTCTGAGTAGGTCAATTTATCATTTGGCGTTTTCCGGTCTTATTTCTTCCATATTCAAGCTCCGATATCGCTGCCAACCGTAAGTTTAAGGAGAAGGTCCAGCGCAAATGGGGAGACCAAGTTCCGACGGAGTCTGACATGGCTTCTCTCGATTTCAGTTCTGACAAGCCAAGAGATGTAGGCTCAATTGGCTCGCTGGACCTGCATGCTCTGGTGGATGAAACATCTTTGGGTATACGTACGAAGGACGGTCTTTACGAAGTGAAGGATTGGGAATTTGGTCAGGTCGCGAACGAAGCAGATGATGCTGTCTCGCAAGCCTTGAACACAACGAACCGGCCTCCTGCAGAAAAACCCTCAGCAACCTCCCTTGGTGGTCTTGGATCTGTGTTGGCGCGGCTGACGGGATCAAAAGTGCTCACGCAGGAAGATTTGAGACCAGTGCTCGAGGACATGAAACAGCATCTGATGAAGAAAAATGTCGCAAAGGAAATCGCGGAGAAAATATGCGAAGGCGTGGAGGAGAGCTTGGTAGGAAAGAGGGTCGGTGGTTTCCAGAGTGCGTCCCATGCTTTCATTGGTGTTAGGCACTATCTTATGGCATTGATAGCAACGAACGCTACTGTTCGCCAGGCGCTATCAACATCTATCACGCGGATTCTAACTCCTAAGACATCAACAGATCTCCTGCTGTCTATTCGAAGCAAACTTTCGTCTCCGTTGTCGTCAACGCAGCTACGATTGCCGTATACTATCGCCTTCGTCGGTGTGAACGGTGTGGGCAAGAGCACGAACCTGTCTAAAGTTTGTTTCTGGCTCATACAGAATGGGCTTCGAGTTCTCATTGCTGCTTGTGATACTTTCCGGTGAGTTTTGATACCATTTTGATAGTCGCTTTAGGGGGTCAACAGCAATGCTGACTGAGTTTCTAGAAGCGGCGCGGTAGAGCAGTTACGGGTACATGTCCGAAATTTAAGCATGCTGGGCATCAATGGAGCGACGGATGGCAAAGGAAGGGTCGAACTCTACGAGAGAGGGTATGGAAAGGACGCCGCTGGCATCGCGAAGGAAGCCATTGCCTTTGGTATTTTCGATTGATCCATTCTTGAATTCGTTTTCACATAACTCATTTTAGCGAGGGATAATGACTTCGATATCGTACTTATTGATACGGCTGGTCGAATGCAAGATAATGAGGTATGCGCATCTTCCGTCGGACGATATGAGATGATTTACCACAATTTCAGCCATTGATGCGTGCCTTGGCAAAGGTTAGTCGAACACGTGGGACCACCGGACCTTGTTTCTAAGTGAGCTTTTGCAGCTCGTCTCCGTAAATAATCCCGACAAAATAATCTTCGTCGGCGAGGCGCTTGTGGGAAATGAGGCGGTCGACCAGTTGTCTAAGTTTGATCGGGCGCTTCGCGACTTCTCTGGATTGAGCGGCATCGGCAAAGGTCGCGGAGTCGACGGGATGTTAGTGACGAAATGGGATATTGTTGATGACAAGGTACCAACATCTTATCCTGTATAGGACCTCTTTTGACTTGTCTGTCTATCAGGTTGGCGCTGCTCTATCGATGACCTACGTCACTGGACAACCGATTCTCTTCGTCGGGACTGGTCAGGTATGTTGAGCGTGAACTTATCCTCCGAACAGGCGTTGATCATGCTCTGTGACTTTGACAGACATATACAGACCTGAGGCAATTGCGTGTGGCTAACGTTGTCCAAGCGATCCTTTCCGATTAGAATCATTTATGTATTTCTATATAACATCAAAGGCATTTTGTGTTGTCTCTAATGTATTATACTGTGGCTAACCCAAAACTGGGCCACCCCAGTACCGGGTCATTCAGCCTGCCAAAGTGTTAGAGTTTTGCACTTTCAAAGATATAGATAAGTCCATACCGTACTTTACTGTTATGTAAGTACTGATTGAAAAGAGTGGGTGACTTGCCGTGGGCAAAAAATGACGACTCACGGTGAAGAGAATGGGGTTCAAATTGTTCGCATTCGGAGTTCCGTCGTATTCCAGTTTACATTCGACCGCCGTGCTGAAGGAATAATTCCTGGTCCCTTCCTGGTTCCGATCCCAGCTCTTGTCCAGTCAGTTGTCAGTAGCTTGTCAGTAGCTTGTCAGTAGCTTGTCAGTAGCTTAACCTCTTAATCTAGTAGGCACACCAAATGTCCTTTTTGAGCAACACAGAAAGCTCGCCCTGCTAGTGTCTTTGCGTCGCCCCTACGTATATCCCGTTCACGGCAGCAAAATGTGTCTGACCGTCTCGCACACAGAATGTCTACCTTCTGGACTAGGTCAGCAATGAAGACTTATGGACTACTTAACTGTTATTGAGAGAACATTCATGGTGAAGAGTAACTACCATATTGTTTCAAATGTAAAGCCCGCTGCTACTCCATCGCCCTTTTCAGAACCAGTGAGTTAGAGTAAAGAGTTTCGGTGGTTTCGGTGACCTTTCCTTTCCTTTCCTTTCCGAATCAATAGGACCGCCCAGGCTGCCTCCCGGGATGGATGGGTAATATGGGCCTGCATCTTTGCTACTCGACGGATAGGTTCGATACGACACGAACAGCAGATATCAGAGCTATCAGAGCTGATCCAGGTGTAAGTTAGAGGCAGCGGCCTCTTGTGTTGATCTCGACAGACAGACGTTTGTCTCCAGACAACCCAGTTAACTTATATGGGGGAAATCTAGTAGGGAATAGTAGGCATGTTGGAGTCAATACGAAAGGCATTAAACAGATTCTACGGACATCATATCAAGTTGTAAACTACGACTTCTTCGAGCTCTCAAGTTTTTTTCCAATGTCTGACCCTAGTGATAGGATGAAGTCCATCAGTGTCATAGCATACAGACGGGTTATAAATCATATGACATACCATGCAGCTTGACTCCCAGAACACGCTCGAGCTTGCCCAATATTTGGGGATTTGGTATAGCCCGACCTGATTCATAGTCTTGTAGCACGGAGGGCTTTTCATTTATCTTCTGAGCCACATCCTTCTGTGAAAGTTTCCGGTCCATGCGAGCTGTCTGCATGGCCTACATGGGGCCGAAGGGAGGTAGGGTCAGAATTGAAATCTAGACGAGCTTGTGGAGCGACGAGAAAGGAAACATACCCTGCCCACGCTCGGCGCAATTTTCGGTGGGGGAGCAACTTCATTCTCACGATCCAACTTTGCAATCCTCTGGTGGTCGGTACCTGTAAACCAATTGAATGGATTCAAGAAAATGGAATGAGAGAAAATCATACCTTGATGCGCCTTGTTTGCGCCACTTGTAACTTTCTTATCTGTAGCAACGACAGCCCCCGTTCGTCTGGCCTAAATGTACCAGTCAGCCTTCAATTGATGGTTCCTGTATAATACACAAACCGCTGATATAAAGCATTTGGAGGGAAGAGAGTAAGTACATTGAACAAGAAATGCAGACTAGAGGGTACGTGGCGAACGCACCGTTCAAATCCGAAGTAGTTCTAGTGACCTTCGGCGCCTTCGCCTTGTTGCCTATAACGAGTTGGCTGTCCCACTCGACGTTGCTCATCTTTGTTGCTTATCTGTCGTTTGATACTGAGTACTTGAAGCGAGAGAGTATGGTGAAGGAGGGTGAATAAGCCGACAGTGCCAGCCTGCCAGGCCCATATACAGTGTGGGTGAGGCGGAGCCTGAATTTGAGTGGCCAAATACACCCTAACAGTCAGGACGTCAGACTAGAACTTACTAATCCAACATGCACTTATACCGAGGCTCTGGGAGCTTCGAGTACCTCGTCAGGCCTCATACACAGTGACAGTACTTGTCCCTCGTCGACCATACTTGACCACGCGAGCAGGCTTCTTTTGACTCTGGCCTTCTGCTATGGATAATCCTCCAAGCAACAACATTCACACCATCGTGAAGGCACAAATCGTATTTCTTCTCTCTACTTTGACAGAAGATAATTTCGACCGAAATCAAGCTGAGATACGCTCTGTAAGCATATTTGTTGCAACTGTCTTCATGTTTTTGACACGGCCGATGCAGTTATCCGAGCAACATGGGATCGAGACATATCTGCATTTCATTCGACGTCTCATCGTACATTCACAAGGCCGATTACAGTCCACTGCTACATCCTCGGCGTTTGACACCTCCACTTCCTTAACCTTTCGACTTCTAGTTCAAGAGACCCAGCGTCTTGCACGCGACCCTTTTCTAGCGGAAAGGTTTCGGGATGCATTGGATCGTGGCGAGGGCGAGATTTTTCGTCATTTTGATCTCATGCGTTTCATGGACCGAGTTGGCCTTCGCCCCTTGGAACGACTTGTACTGGCGTCGTCAATAACGACCACACCAACTCGCAAAGAACTATCTCAACAGGCTACCACGATCATATGTGTCGAATTCGAGAATGCCGTTCTGTCTCTGTGTCAACACCCCTCGTTCGACCATGCAGATCTCTCGCCGAGTCATGTGGCCAAGTTGCTTTCCAATCTTCTGGTGGGACTGTCTTTGGACGCTCCTGTCCTTGATGCTGGTCAACGTCAAGCACTCATTGCTGCAGCTCAAGCAAAATATGGATTAGATGCTGTCACGCCAATGCTACGTCAAGTACTCCCTCATCTGAGGTCTGTCCCCACGATCATCTGAAGCTATAGTGCATGACATCGTCTTTTAGTTTACCGTCTGGAACCTCGCTTGTCCAGGCTTTCAATCAGCTTGGCCACGAAGTAACCCAAGACATCGAGATTGTTCGCGCATTGCTGGTCCGCTTTGGCATCTCGGACGCGAATCCACCTCATGAAACTCATATCCTGGAATTCGTGTCGAGTCTTGCGCGATTGGCGGCTGAGGGGTGCGCTCTCGGTGACGTGAACGCGTTTGTCAGAGCATTAAGCAGTTTTGTGAGCATCGCTGTTTGTCTTCAATTTACAATTCTCAGAATGTCACAGCCCGTCGTCTTGAACTGGGCGAATGCCATAAAATCTTTCGACATTCCCGATCGGTTTGGTGTCGACACGGCGACGTTAAAGCTGATAATTGCTATACTCGTGAATAGCCCTCGCGACGCTCAAATCCACGCCGTCACCGGCTTCTGGTCCACGTGGTCAAATTCATTATATCAACTACGACTGCTGGATGCTCTGCTTTCTCTTCCGCCGGACACCTTCAATTTTGTGACCCTACCGGGAAAACGTATTGTCACGATGGATGATGTGGCTAGTGCTAGTCCCACGATCAAGACACTTGCAGCTAATGTGCAAGGTCATACCTGGAATTCCTTAGATCTTTTCGAGGTACTCGTGCGCTTAGCTGCTTCAGATTCAGTTGAGGTCCAAAGTCACGTGCGAGACATGCTAGACAAGGCTATGCGCATCAGTGCCGAATTAGTGCACATGGGTTTACTGGAAGCACCGGTATGCGTATTATTCTCCTCACTCACTTGTCCGAAAATTAACAATTTGTCTTCGACTCACTAGCAGACAACTTGGAATAAAATAAGAGTGGAATACTCACAAAAGCTCCTGAACATGTTCTTAGCGGGACACCCAAATCATCAATTGGTTTTCATGCGTATATGGCAGACGCAGCCTACATACTTGACCACGGCATTCCGTGATTTTTACGAAGAAAACCCCCTCAACATTACCAGAATACTTGATGTCGCCCAGGATCTCAAAGTACGTTTGCAACAGGTTACATTGTACATCAGATCTCATGGCAATCGCGAGCAGATTCTGGATGCGCTACTTGAGGTTCGCCCTTTCGAATTTGCTCTCGACATTGCTGCGCTGGCCTCGCGGAGAGAATATTTGAACCTGGACAAATGGCTCGCTGACCATGTTGGCATCCATGGGGCGGAATTTCTTCACGCCGTGATCGCGTTTTTGGACGCGAAAATGGAAAGTGAGAAAGCATCGCGGATGTCAGACCCTGTCGTGGAGAGCCGGACAATGGCTTTGAATCCACTTACAATCTCTATTTTTCTTCGTGTTCTTCGGAATAGGTGAGCGCAATGTTCCATATTACCATAACATTAATTGACTGCCCACCGCAGTTCAAGTGTTATGCTCTCAAGTGATGTCGATTATTGCTTGGAAGTTCGCAACGCCTGCTTGCAAATTCACCCGCGCCTCATGACGCTTTCCCCAGGATCAGACGTGGAACCCGGTTTCTCCGTGGTCACCTACTCTCTGGAGATCGAGGCTGAAGTCGACAGCATTTTCAAGCAAATGTACGATGAACAAATCACAATCGATGAAGTCATTGCCATGCTTCAGCGGAACAAGAGTTCTTCTAATCCCCGCGATCAAGAAATATTCTCTTGCATGCTTCATTTTCTCTTCGACGAATACAAATTCTTTCAGACTTGGTACCCTGCGCGGGAATTGGCAATGACTGGCTACTTGTTTGGCTCCATCATTCAATTCGAGCTTGTCGACTACATCCCACTTGGTATCGCCATACGCTATGTGATTGATGCTTTGAATTGTCCTCCGGATACCAATCTTTTTAAATTCGGTGTTCAAGCGCTCTCCCGATTTGAATCTCGGCTCTCTGAATGGCAACCTCTTTGCCAAGCTCTTCTCGACATCCCTCATCTTTTGGAGGTCAGACCAAATCTGGCTGGGAGTATACGTAGAGCAATCAGTGCTCTAGACGACGGTGCCACATCGGACATAGCGGACTTCAAGCCTATTTTCCTGGATCCTCCTGCCGTCTTCACTGCCATCAGGCCAGATCGACACGATGATGCGCTCTGTACGCCGCCTGACGAAGTGTCAGATAGAATCCTTTTCATCGTCAATAACCTTGCACCAACGAACTTCGATTCGAAAGTGAGCGACATGAAAGCGAATTTCAATACCGACTATTCTTTGTGGTTTGCGCGTTACCTGGTAGAGCAGCGCATTTGCATCGAGCCCAACAATCACAAGCTTTATCTACGCTTTCTCGATGCTATTGGTGCTCGATCTTTGATGCAACTCGTTTTTCAAGAGACCATAGCCAAGTCAGCTGCGATGCTCAATTCTGACAAGACTTTACAATCCAGCGCCGAACGCAACATCTTGAAGAACGTAGCTGCCTGGCTTGGCGCGATTACACTTGCTCGCGACATACCAATCAGACATAAAGTCCTTTCTTTTAAGGACCTTCTCCTCGAGGCTTATGAAAGTGGTCGACTTGTTGTCGCTATACCATTCGTCTGCAAAACTCTCGAATCCGCTTCAGCATCGAAGATCTTCAGGCCTCCAAATCCTTGGCTCATGGGTGTCATCAATCTTCTGGTGGAACTCTATCACTTCGCAGACTTGAAGTTGAACCAGAAATTTGAAATCGAAGTCCTTTGCGGAAGTCTCAAAATTGACGTTGAAAGCGTGGAAGCAGCTTCTATCTTACGCAATCGGCCTCTGGCAGAGACGATGGCAGGACCACCTCTACCGGATTATGTGGCGGATATTGATGCGTTACCTATGGGCGGTTACGACGTCACCAATCTACAGACCGAAAATCAAGTATTAACACTCGGAGGCGGCAGCACGGACGCTCATCGGGCATTAGGTTCTCAGATCGAGGTCATCCTTGCTGATCTTACGCAACATGTGATGTTCAACCCACAGCTAGTACCTCTGTCGAGTAACTCGGCGTTCAAGCGCGCGGTAATCCTCGCCCTGGACCGTTCCGTCCGCGAAGTCAATATTCCGCTTCCTCCTGTTATGCATATATGTTTCTCATTATGTTTTCTTTCAGATTATCCTTCCAGTGGTGGAGAGATCTGTGACAATTGCCTGCATCTCGACACGTGAGCTTGTAATCAAAGACTTCGCCACCGAAGCCAGTGAAGAAACTTTGCGTCAAGCATCGCATCGTATGGCCCGGAAATTGGCTGGGAGTCTGGCGTTAGTAACTTGCAAAGAACCTTTGAGGAGCAATTTGTCCAATCACGTACGCCACCTTTTGAATGAACACGGTTTCACTGAGGTGTGGTTCGTTTCTTCTAAGCCCTTGTCACATACTGATCGGGATGGTAGCAAACGGTTGCGAACGAGGCAGTTATAATCCTTGTACAAGATAATATCGAGGTGGCTTGTCAAGCAATTGAGAAGGCTGCTATGGACCGTGCCATCGTGGACATAGATGAAAGTCTGGCCCCAGCGTATGAGACTCGACGTCGTCATCGTCAAGTATGCATCCCTTTCCACCTTTGAACAAGGTGCTGACACAGTATTGCGCTACAGGCGAATCGCGGACAGTCTTTTTGGGATCCTGCGTCTGCCCACTCCAGCTTTTCGACTTCGTTGCCCGATCTTTTGAGAGTCAAATCATCGGGAATCCAGCAGCATCAACTGGGGGTTTACGAAAACTTTGGTATCTCACAAACCACATTCTTGAGTATTGTAACTAAAGAATTGGCAGGCCTTGAATCCAAGCGATCTTGGGCAAGCCGACCCTCTTCGGCTGCATCCTACTCGCGCAGCGACCTCTTATCAACCGGGATGTATCCGACGTCGCCGGCAGCTGACGCATCGGCACTGGGATCGTCTGCATTGTCCCATCAAGAGGCCATGGATCGTTTCAATGTCGGTTCTACTCATATTTTGTTATTTATCAGGCTGACAATAATACAGGCATATGTGAAGGAGTTGGACTCTGCCTTGGCTCAACTTCCCATTGAAGCATTGGCTGCACTATCTCCAAATCATGAAATTCGACACCTTGTTCGCCAAATGATACAGGTTGCTGTTGATTCCAGGGACCACCGTCGTACGCCGTTGCTCGTATCACAGAAGATTGTGCAACTTCTCTACAAGACCCATAGTCAATTAGCGAGGGAAATATATGTCGCCTTACTTGATCAGCTTTGCCATTCGTTTGAAGATGTAGCTAAGGAAGCGATTACATGGCTCATCTATGCCGATGACGAAGTGAGTCCTGCATGTTATCTTCTGAATCTGTCTTAATGTGTGAATATCCTACAGCGGAAGTTGAACATACCGGTGACAGTCATGTTATTGCGTAGCGGTCTCATCACTATCGCACAGCAAGATCAGCAACTTGCAAAGTTCCTTTTTGCGGACCAGCGACTCAGTTTACAAAATTTCGCCGCGGGACTGATCAGGGAATGTCTAACTTGTGATCCGCCATTGGCTTCGCAAAGCCAGTTCAATTGTACCGTCGATGTTCTTGTTCAGATTATGCAGTCTGGAAAAGCAGGCGATGAGTGAGCGCATTCATCTTACTCATTTTCGAACATACGCCAATAATTTTCTAGGACTGTGCGACTTTTGGATGACCTACGTGGTGTACGAAGACTCGCATCACTTGAAACCTCGCGCGGACAGCAGAACAGTCCTAAACCAGAGGCTGAACACCTGCGTGAAAAGCTCTTCATCTGGTTCCAGCAATGGGTCAATATCTTTCAACGTTCGCACTCCCCTGAGAAGTCATTCGTTCCCTTCATTACTCAGTTGACCAAGCATGGCATACTCAAAGTGGAGGACCTATCGTCATTCTTCTTCAGGGTCTGTGCGGAGTCCAGTGTCAACAGCTACCTTAAGTGCATATCTTCAGGAGACCACAGTTATGCATTCCATGCGTTGGATGCCATGTCAAGATTGATTGTTTACATCATCAAGTATCACGGAGATGCTTCAGGTGTCAACAACGATCAGGCAAAAGTACACTATCTAACAAAGATCCTTTCCATCTTCGTGCTTGTCCTCGCCAATACACACGAGGAACGAGGACTTGCTTTTCCACAAAAGCCTTTCTTACGATTCTTTTCAAGTTTGATCAACGACTTGCATGCTATGGAGGCACATCTCGGGTCTGCATATTTTAACTTGCTTCTTGCTATGAGGTTTGCATTTTCCCCTTATTTCTGAAGCGTTCTGCTAATCCTATGATTAGTGACACTTTCAGTTCCTTACAACCAATATACTTCCCGGGCTTTGCCTTCTCATGGCTCAGTTTGATTTCTCACCGTATGTTCATGCCAAAACTTTTGCTGTCCGAACACCGGGAAGTAAGTAATAGGAATATTTACGTTGAATTGATGGCTGATTATATTTTAGGGCTGGTCTGCGTTCCATAAGCTTTTGTTATCGCTTTTCAAATTTTTATCCCCTTTCCTAAAGTCGGCAGAACTGGAACAACCCTCCCGCGATCTATATCGGGGCACGCTCAGGCTGTTGCTCGTTCTACTTCACGACTTTCCGGAATTTCTCAGCGAATACTACTTCACGCTTTGTGACGCCATGCCGCCCTATTGTATACAGCTCCGCAACATTGTTCTGAGCGCCTTTCCTCCGACCCTTACTCTCCCCGATCCCCATCTGCGCCTGGTCAAGTTTGATGCCATCCATGAAATGGGACCAATTCCTCCAATTTTGAGCGACTTCACATCTGCTCTTCAATATGGCGATCTCCGTAGCCAGCTTGATCAGTATCTTCTCAATAGGGGATCACCTACCTTTTTGCTGTCATTGATAGACCGACTAAAGGTTTCGGTGCCAGATCATACCGCAATCAGGTACAATGTGACTCTTATCAACTCATTGGTCATGTACATTGGTGTTTCGTCTGTAGCTCAGGCCAAAGCAAAAAGTAGATCCTCGCTCTTCAAGTCTAGTGATCCTGGTGTTATGGCTCTACAATATCTTGTCACAAATCTGGATACAGAAGGTTTGTTTTTCATTTTGTTGTTTATAAACTTTGATTAACAATTTAAACAGGCCAATATCACCTCTTCAGCTCAATGATATTACATCTTCGATATCCAAATGCACACACACACTGGTTCAGCTCGTTGTTGCTGCACTTATTTCAGGAGATGAAGGATGAACTTCTTGAAGAAGTTCTTGTTCGTACTCTTTTAGAAAGGTTTATTGTGCATCGTCCCCATCCATGGGGGGCATTGATGACATTTATCGAGCTTTTGCACAACTCGAAATATGCATTCTGGAACAAGAGTTTCATTCAATCAGTACCTGAAGTCACGTTGCTGTTAGAGAGTGTGAGTATCTTTGTTATTCATAGTGATTATCAGCTCTTGACTTTATATGCTAGGTGGCACGATCAATTTTTCAATTATAATTCTTTCTTATAATCATATTGATCATCAGTAAAATTGCCTGTTATGACATCTTTTACTTATTATATCTTGAATTATCACTAAGGGTTGTTGAAACAACTTATTAAAGATTTATATGACTGGGCTGATTTCTGTATTTAACCTGTGATATTGTTTGGAGAATGTGTAAATTTTTGATCTTTGTAGTCTTTAGCATTATTGCCATTTGCAGAAGTGTTTGCCACAGCCACGCTGCGTCGAAAGTGTGTGCAGTGGGTCCGATCAGAAATATTTTTGTACAGCTAGAACCATGTAGCGTAGACACAAACTAAAAATATATTCGTGGTCAGTGATTTATTTTGGGTTTTCTGGGGCCCTTTGCAAAATGGTTGGATTACATGTTGCATTTTGAGCACTGGGGAGGAAAATAAGACATATTTTGAAAAATAAAATAGCTATCAGCAAATAGAAACCATGAAACATCAATGGGCAGTGGTGTCACAGATCGCTCCATTTCTCTCTGCCTTCTTCTCTGCCATCAAGGCATCACATCGGTCATGTGCTCCAGCTGCCCCATCACATGTTCACTTCTTCACATGACCTGGGGCCATCCTTCACCCATGCCTTGT